>JAKZHN010000013.1:873155-1103739 GCA_037179335.1 Cyclaneusma minus
CCCCCCCCCCCCCCCCCCCCCCCCCCCCCCCCCCCCCCCCCCCCCCCCCCCCCCCCCCCCCCCCCCCCCCCCCCCCCCCCCCCCCCCCCCCCCCCCCCCCCCCCCCCCCCCCCCCCCCCCCCCCCCCCCCCCCCCCCCCCCCCCCCCCATTAAAAAAAAGACAAAAAAAAAAGGGCAAAAAACCTTGGAAGGGAGGGAGTATCTTGGGAGGGAGTATTGGGAGCTCGAATTGGGTCTGGGTTGCAGATGCTCTCACAAACTTCCGAAAAGGTCCGGCCTGCGATGGAGCGGGACGGTAAAGCGGGTAAACAGAGTAAACAGAGTAAACGGAGTAAACGGAGAAACTACTTCTAATTGCTCTGTGAAATGTTGAAATATTTCAACATTTTTGGGATGTGGGATGATGGGACGCGATACTGGTCGTTGGAAGATTTTTTGACGATCTTGCTTTATACCTTATATTAATATCTCTCAAATGAAATGAATGACCCTCTCCCAGGGAGGGCGACGAGCTTCCACCTGTCTTCACTCATCCGTGTTGCTCTATTATAGCTTAGGTAAGCCTCTTTATATCTTTTAAAGTTTTCCCCGTCTTGAGCTCTTGAGCTCGAGCTACCTTGAGTCCTGACAGCCTCATGTTCGTTCGTTCGTAGGTTAAGGTACGTAAATGAATTAGGAATACACGGTTTCATTGGGAATTTGTGTATGTTATTCAGTTCTGAGTGAGTCTAGTTTTGAGAGGGAAAATGGTAGATATGATAGATGAGGTACCTACGCGCAGATTGGCTCGCTGACGCGAAGTTTCCAAACATTTGAGAAAAGCCGAAAGGTGGTGGGTGGGCTTGATGGGAATTTTTTCCTGAGAACGACGGAGCTGAACGAGCTGAACGAGCTGAATGACAGATCGTGTGCGTGCATATGAATTTGGGAAGTAGTCATGTGGCAGGTTTGGTATGGTATGGCTAGGTGGCTGGCTGGCTGGCTGGCTGGCTGTGCTATAAAAGGGGTGCTAGTTTTTACTCGGTTGAGAAAGTCGGCGAAGCCCTGGGCAGCAAGAGAGTGAAAGCGAGTCTCTGGGATAAAGCCGTCGTTTCAACCTTACGGGTACCTAGGTAAAGAGCAGATCTGCCTGTGAAGTAAACGGAGTTGCGAAAAAGTTAAAACCCCACGTTGAGTGAGCTGTGGACCTGCCTGAGTTGGACGGAGATGGGTGGGGGAAGGCTGCGGGTACGGTAGATGGGTTGGGGGGACTTTGGCGTGGGGTGGCAGTTGGGGAGTTGATGTTTGGTATGTGTAAAGAATGTATGGTATCTAGGTACTGGGGAAGGAAAGTTGCGCTGTTGAGCAAGAGCTGTGCTGTTGCTAGAGTGCGATGCTGTTGTGAACTGAACTCATTACTGGATGAGCTGTGTCGATGGACAAGCGCTCATTCTATTTCGCGGCAGGCAGTCAGTATAGTTACAAAGCTTTCAAATACCGTCGCAGAGTCGAATTAACTACCGCCAGGTATAAAATTTGCATCATCACAGTTATCGCTCCTTGTAGGCAGAGAACATCAGTTTGATGTATTGTTCATGTAGTGTTGAGCCAAACAAAAACAAACACTTGGGGTTTTTTATACCTCTCCCTTCGACTAATCTGCGCTGCAAACATTGCTTTCGGACACGAGTCAGCTGACGCAGGTACCTTACTTGGAAAAGCTGGAAGCACCGAATGCCCGAATGATGTGGGAAGGGAATGCGAGACATGTACCTTGGTGGAATCACGTGGTCAAACATTGGCAGTGGCTGGGTATAAAGACACCGTTGTGTTCTGAGTTGAGAAGGCCAGTTTCAAATTCCTCTTCACCTGCCTTCGATGAGATCAGCATAGACTTGGGTCAACATCTTCGTGTGGAGAGGAGGAAAACGATTCGTGGGGTTTGGTACCGTGAGGATGACGATGGCAAGGGGAAGACGAGCAGACAGACACTGCTGTTGGAGGGACGTTCTGCTGTGGAGTGGAGGTCGTGCTGTTGAGCCAGAGCGCTGCTGTTGTTTGAGTGCTCTGTTGTTGTGAATTTCACCTATGATTCTATCTCACCAAAGAAGTCCTCTTTCTCAGCAATCCAGAAACACTCGCTGCCGTTTCAAGCACGTCTCAGAGTCAGGTACCGCTATAATAAAATTCACAAAGTCACAGTTCTTTCCTCCCGCAAGCAAGAAGCTACCAAGTAATGGTGATGCAAGTTGCAACGTTGATGTAGTGTTGGGCAAAACAGAAGCAAACACTTCGGGGCTTTTATATCTCTGTCTTCGACTACTCTGCGCTTCAGACACTCAGGAGGACCGAATGACGTGGAAAAAGTGGAATGGGAGACATGTGATGCGTGTAAACTCTCAATCACGTGGTCAAACATTGGCGATGGCTGGGTATAAAAACCCCACTATGTTCTGAGTTGAGAAGACGAGTTTTAGATGGTCTTTGGCGTAATTTCACGAGTATCAGTCCCCGAGTAACAGCGCTGTCTGTGTTTACACAAACTTGGGTTCGTATCTCTTTGCAGGGAGGAAGACAGTTGTGCGTAGTGTGTAGTTTGGTAGCGCGGGGATGACGATGGGAAGGTAAAGACGCATAGACAAAGAGTGCTGTCGGGGGGGATTTCTGCTGTCGAGTGGAAGTCGTGCTGGCGTATAATGGGGCTGCTGTCGTGAACTTCATTCTCGGCAGTCAGTACATAGTTACCACCTTTCAGAACACTGTCTCAACAGTAGGCACCGCTACATAGCACTCGTAAAAGCCAGAGCCAGATTCTCCCCAAATCCTTCTCACAGGCGGAGAACAGATTTATGGCGTGGATACAAGTTTTTTAACTGACTGCGTTTGCTTCCAGTTCCAATTGGACATGGAGTCATGGACAGGAGCAAACACGGGGCTTTTGTACCTCGACTCTAAATTCATGCGCTACAGAATTCGAGGTTGCTTTTGAGCATCAGTCAGCTGGGGCAGGCGTTTTGGAAAGTTTAGACGCAAATGATCACGTGGGATGGGACTGAGGCCGCACGTGCCAGTTGGCTATAAAAGCTTGACTTCGTGCTGGGTTGGGAAATCAAATTCCAATTTCTACACACCAAGGAATCAGGATGATGTGACAAAAGGAGTTCCAAAGGACGCTGTGGCTTAAACGACTCTCTAGCCTGAGAGCAGAGAGTCAGGAGATGGTATGGGCTTGGTTTTGAAGACGGAAGTTGGAGGGAGTATGCTGTTGAGTAGAAGACCTGTTTGTTGCCTTGGAGTTCTGTTGCTGCCTGGGTGCCTTGCTGTGGTCTGGATGCTCTGCTGTTGTGAATCTTCCTCATTGAGTCACTCTTTGCAGCCAGAATACCAAAACTCCTCATCACGTAGGTTTTCGAACACCTCTCAAATGCCGCTAACATAGAAAAGTGACAAAGCAAAGCTTTCCCCTGCGCGTGAACAAACGTTAGGCACCTAGATTGGTAAGTGAAACTCTCTCGAGTCGACATGCAAGCTTGTTGGTACTTGAGTGTGTTGTCAATCGTCTCGTGTTCTGCTGTGGGATTGGGGAAATCACTTCGACTTCGTGGAAGAAAGTCAACAGTCACAACCAGTCAAGAAGATTCTATTACCGAAGACAGGAGACTCCATTGCTACCCAAACAAGAGCATCGAAGATCTCTCTACTGCTAAAAATTTGCAGTCGTTGGAAAGGGATCCCAAGCTCAACGCATCTAAAGATGCAAGATTTCCGTAGTCCAGCATTTCCTTCAGATATCCATGCTTCTTCACCGAACATTGCTTCACTCGAAGTACAGCTAGCTCGGTCGGTTGAGATTCTGGTGTTCATACGCGCAGTGGTCGAGGACAGGAGATCTTTGCACGCAGTCCAGCGCGGGAAAGTCTCCGACACCTGAAGTTCTTGCTGAAGTGTACCAGGTTGACGTAGGAGGAACATGAAGCGCCCACTGCGATTTCCAGCTCTTCTGAGATAATTAAGCAGGTTGTTGGCCTCTTTGGCTGCTTTGATTTCTTCGGGAGTCGGCTCGAAACCAGAATGGCTCACTGAGGAGAGTGAGAAAGGTACCACAGCGGTGCCAGCGGAAGCTACGATCTCGGTGCCCCTGGTCTCCTTAATGGGCGTGAAATGCGATAATAGCTTGCTTGCCTAGCCAGAGAGTTGTGGAGGTGGGGTCTTCGGCGTTTGAGGAATCCAGGGTGTAAGGACCAATTCTACCACGCTGAAGCGCTGACAGGAATCCCTGAGCTGCTGGGCCGCAAAGTTGTCGGCGCCAGCGTCCAGAAGATTGCCAATGTAAACGAAGGTTTCCTGGCTCAGCCAAATAGCAAGGTCTCGGGTCACTAAAGCGCCTTGGTAGAGGATACCAGGACTGAAGTAGATCATGCTGAGCTGTTCTCTGAGGGCACTCTTGAATCGCTGGATTCATGAACCGTTCATAGCGATGAGCAAATCATCCGATACATACACAACCATGGTGGTCTTGAGAGAGACACCAGCGTCAGCGCTGAGGGGATGCAAGTTTTGCCTCATCTTGAACAGTTTTTGGATGGCTACTGAGGTTTTCGGGCACGCGCGTCGCTCCAAGTACCTCGTTGTCGGTGATGGGCGAGACTTGGAGATCACGGACTACATGCGCAGCAATTGCGGAGTTTGAAACTAGCCGCAGTCAAAGAGAAAAGGCGTTTGTCGCGGTGCGGTTGGCTCGGCTCGTCCTGAGGTACGTCAGCATGGTTGTTTGAGGAAGGGGAGCAAAGGTTATTGACAGTCATCCGCCTTGCGTGTTTTCAAAAAGGTTTTCAAGAAGTCCTTGGGGGCGCTTATTTGACAGCTTTTGAGTGACCAAGGAAGGAATTTCGTTGAAGGAGAGTCATCGTCGGAGGTGCCGACGGACCTTGCTCATGGGTGTTCTAGAAGCTAAAAAGAGAGGCTCGAACGAAGTGGGAAATCAGATGGAGAAACTGATATCACAAATCCAGGCTCACGGCCGGGGATGAGCCAAGTGATTCTTTGCTTGTTTCGTTCAAACTTTGGGAATAGGGTCTAGATACTGAAGAAGGAGCCATATCGATTATTATTTAGGTACTGAAAAAGACGAAGCCGTTCTCACAAGAGGCAGACTATATTACTCAAGATTCCTCTATACTAGAATCTACCATTTTTACCCTCCACTTCATCTACCATCTCCTATTCCTCCATGAAACTAGGTAGTACATCACAATGCTTATTCCGCAGAGAGAGCAACGTACGTCAATGCGCTCGATGTGGAGCACCAGAGCTTACTCCGAGTAATGCTCGACTCCGTCGGTGACGCAAGGAGAAAATATCCATCCTTAGAACCGAAGTGAAGGTCTAAACTTTTATTGTCCGGCCCCAATCATCGAAAATCGATCGAGTTCGTAGTGAAGGGCAAGACGAGGCCGAGGAACCATAGAACCAAGGAAAGAGTAAATTGTCGACACCGGAAAGTCGCCAAACTTGTGTCCGGCTCCCGCCACCGATGGCGAGGCCTCCCAAATCGTCATGCCTTTCACGTTCAGGCCCGTTCTAATCTATCACAGGTCAGATACAGCTCAGCCTCAAAAGACTACGGAGGCTTGCTCGGCCACTTACTTGCCAATTCCTTGGACACCGGGTCACTCATCAACTCGCGTTGAGTCTCGCCGGTCATCCAGTGGGCTTAATCGAGTGCCAACTGCTTGTGCGCTGGCTCATTCTCCATCCACCGCTGCTGCTCTTCGTCGACCCTCTTCTGCGCTTCAAGCCTAGTCAGTGAGCCAGCAGCGAGCCTCTCGTCAACGAAACCAACGCAACGTTCTGCCATCACCACCGAGCAACAACCCGGCTGTCGAGAAAGCAAGAGCAGTGCCAATCTACCAAGCAAAGTCGCGAAACATCTGCATGTATGCGGGAATACGAACACAGACCAATCACCAAAAACTCAACATTCAGTGCCAAGAACCCGCGTTCTGCTACCTCAGATCACCTGATATGAATATCAAACTGAAGGCGGCTTCCGCTTGCAAACCTGGAATATGGAAATCGCCCTCCGCGGTATCACACACAGGCCAGCGAGGCAATCACTTGTCCTGGCTGTCGAAGCATATGGGCCAAAATTGGTAACAGATGTCTGCCCAACGCTACAGGAAAGATTCAAGAACAAGGACGCTAAGGACAAGGACGCGAAGGGCCCTACCGTCCATCCGATTTCAGCCTCTCCTAAACCACGAATGGCGCGGAAGACGACGAGCCCGAGCACCTACATCGTCCAGCTCACGAGCAGATGCCCATATCTGAGGACGGTCATATACCTTCGGCCCACGATGACAAGGTTAGGGATTGGTACAAGAGGACCAAGAAAGTGGCCGCTCTGCTGCTGCCATTCAATTCATCAGACGACCAAGACAACGACGATCTGGCAACACAAAATGTCGACGAACTGATAGAAAAGGAACTCTCCGGACTTGAGACCGTTGTGCTCGACCTGAAACTCGCGGACTCAGAAGCCGGGATCAACAGGGTGGCTGCAACACTGCAGTCATCCAACAACGCGGAGCCTGTGAAGGAGACCGATGACCGACCCATGGACATTGACACCACATCTCCGCCCATCCATTCGCAAGCTTGATCGCGCAGTTACCAAACTCCAGCGAAGTTGCAAAGGAAACCATCAAGGATGCAACCGACGATCTCCGCGGAGCACTTCAGCGCCGTACATCGCGATACCAAGGCGTAGCCAAAGAACTATTACCTCTGAGCTTGCCCATCTCTCAAGCCGACCAAGCTGCCGCCAGACTCCTCATGGGTGCTGATGCGCACCGTCCAACACCCCCAGCAATCAACCCTCCACGATGGCAGCTACGAGTAGCATCTGACCCACACACAACACTTCTGGCTCGTTCGGGGTCACCCTTGTTCGCTGCGGTAAGCTTGCTGTCGATCATGGCAGGAAGCAGGGTTTCCGACCACCCCACGGCACATCACCTCGTTCCGACGATGTCCTCGAGCTTTCCAAACGGGACCGCCGAAGCTATCACACGCTATAGTTTCGCGGCTGGACAGCGGTTCGCGGGTATAAGCATCCCCGCCCGTGGCGGGAAGATGCTACTGGATCATAAGCTGCTGGCACTGGCATTCTGGGAATTGCTCAGTCGCATTGAAGTGTTTTGGCCCGACATGTGGGACAGACTTCTCGGCGGCGGTGAAACCAAGGATCGCCTCCAACGACTAGCGACGGAACGCGATCCCTTGTTCCAATTTGTCGGTGGAATCATGAACTTCTCTGCTTCATTTAGCTCAAGAGTTTAGGGACTTGGTACAGAACCAAGAGGCTCTGGAAATCCAGAGCGATATATAGCTTTTAAAGCCCCTGTTGCAACACCCACTGCAAGGTCAGGGTGGCCCGTGCGCCACCCCCTTTCCCTCACCCTCACCACTACCCCTGAGGACCTCAGGCCACCACGCTAGCTAGTGGGTATATCTACCCAGTTGCAGGGTGCTCTCCATAGATCAGACTTAACCATGAATACACTCCATTGCATGCTGCCTTCGTTTGTTACTCTTTAAGTGATCACTTCGTTCTACCCTCTTGATACCAACAGCCCTATAGCGGCACTAGAAGCGGATTTTTGTTTTTGTTCAGCCATAAGTGGCGTTGTGTCTTCTTCGTGGGGAAGGCATACTTGTACCTCTCTGGAAGCCAAGTTTGGGCCATTGGCCTCCTCAGAAGCAATAACGTGACAAGCAGTAACGCCCAGGCGGTAAAAGCCTGAAGTTAGCAAAGCGGATTTCCCGTGATCCTCTCACCGAAGGTAACATGAACTGAGGGTCTGGAAAACTTTGGAAAAGCTGGGGTCAGAGTTCAACAAAGTGGTCAGCGAATTCCAGAAATGTAGAATGGTAATGTCCATGGTTTCCCCCTATGATGCAGACAGGGGAAAGGCTGAAAAATGACGGATGACCTATCCCTGTTTTCAACGCCCCGAAATCCATGCATCCTATCCTGCCCGCCCAGCTCCGTGCTCAAAACATGCTAACAAAAACAAAACAAGTAAACAGAGTAGCAAAAGAATCAACCAATGCCCAACACCTACACAGACCACCAGGCAGTATCTACCACATTGCATTCCCTCCCCCACTCAAATCCCACGCTCCTCTATCCTAACAGTCACCGTATCTCCCTCCGCACTCGGATAATAGAAAGCTCCCACCGCCACAATAACATAAACAATCATGCACAGCGCACCCTCCAAATAATTACTCTTCTGATCTCTCAAAAAGTGCCCCACGGCCAGGATACTCAAGATAATCACCACAATATTGAACACCTGGAAACTCAAATCCAGGTCCTTGTTGAGTCCCCAAGCGACGATAACAACCAAGGGGGCGTTGAATAAAGCGGTTTGGATAGTTGCGCCGAGGACGTGCGACAACGCAAAGTTCATCTGGTTGTCCCATGCCTCATCCACAGCCGTGAGATGTTCAGCTGCCTTTTCCACAAGCGGCACAAGAATAAGACCCATGAATGCTTCGCTCACGCCATGCTCTGCAGTAATACTCGGAATCTCCTCAACAAGCGAGACAGCAAGAAGTGTCACGAGAGCAAGACCGATGACAAGCACAAGGCAGCATTCGGTAGCAGTGAGCTTTGGTTTGCGCAAGTCTACGTGCCGGTCTTGGTCGCGCTGCTCATCGGCTTCGAGGATGGCGTCGTAGATGCCGTGGTGGGTTTGCGTTTGAAAGACGATGTAGACGACGTAGGCGAGGATGAGGAGGATGGAGGTGATGCGGGAGATTTGTAGGACGTCGTGATTGAGGGCGTCGGTGGAGCCGAGGGAGGCGTGGTAGGTTGAGGGGACGATGAGTCCGAATCCGCTGTAGTACCATCAAAATCAGTTACTCATATTCAGTCTGTACTTGGGAATTCGAAAGGCCGAAGTAAGGAGGTGGATAATGGGTTTTGGAGATCAAGGGGAACACGTACGCAACGAGTAGCAGCCCGCTACCGACTTCAGAAACCGCCTCATCAAAAACCTGCTCATCTCTCCTGAGTCCACCAGCGAAGAAACAGGCACCCAAGCATAGTAGCAAGGTAGCCAAAATACTCCCCAATATCGCATCCTGAATAACGCTAAACTCATCCCTCTTCAACAACACCATAAACAAAATCAACTCCACCACACTCCCAATCAGCGTCTCAAACACAATCCCAAAAACCTTCGGCATCTTCCTCGCACTACTCTCTCCCACAAACCCCAGCAAATTCGCACACGGCACCATCGCAATATAGTTCAGCGAAAAAACCCAAATATGCAAATCTGGGCGGGCGTAACGAAGTGCCAAAGCGGCGGGAACGAATGGGAATAGGCAGTTCACGTATTTCGAGATTGTGGAAGAGGAGGCCCAGATTACGCGCAGGAAATGCAGGATGTGGAAACCGCGGCGCCCGGACTCGCCGTCGGGGTGGATGTGTTTGGTTATTTTGTGGATGGGGAGGATGTGGTGGCCGGTGCCTTGGGTTTGGTCTGAGGACCCACGGGGGTGCCCATTCGTGTTTTGGGTGTGGGAGGACATTTCTATGTCTTCGGGGTTGGAGTTTTTGGGATCGTGGGTTGGTGAGGGCTTTTCGGGCTCTTGTTTGGAGCTGCGGAAGCGATTCATCTTGGAAGAGGGGACCGCGCAGGTCGTGGCTGCTCGAGGTCTGGTTGTTCGTGTGGTGCTTTCCTAGAGTTGAGGTTGAGGTGGTTTGGGGGGAGCTGCTGGGAAAGCTTCGTTAGTGACTGAAACCATGTGCAGAACTCAATGTAGCAGAGGAATCGCTACCTACTCACCTCAGGAACCGACAGATGATTCTATCGTTTGTCGCAAAAGCCGCTTTCACAGCAGTGACTTGTCGTCGCCGTCTCTCTCGTCGTCAGCCAGCAGTACACTCACCAAGTCAGCTCGCTCCTCTCAAAGCAGCATAGCACTCCCAATCAGCCCTTTCGTTTCCGTATGCTAAGCACCTATCGTCAATTCACAGCAACAAAAGGTCGAGTAGGATAACAAAAGATAGCCAAAAGAAAAGCGTCGTCTCGTCGTCCCAACAGTTGCCGCTAAGGAGAACCAGACGGCCGCAGCCTAGAACCACATCGGTCTGCGCCCAGATGCCAAGCTCTTGGCCGTGCTTTGCTGTCAGTGTCCTGTCTCACCTACCTCTCCAGGGTGCTGTAGCAAATAAGAAACACGAGCAGGCAAATTCCCGCAGTGCATCCCCTGTTTTCCCCATCCCGAAAGGTTGGTGGAACATTCAAAGAAGCTGGAACTGAAATGATGGAAATTCGTTCATGTTGGAGATGGTCCGACCGAGGCCAGAATAACCTCATCCGGCGCTAAGCTATTTTGAGTTCTATCTGCGACTATCAACCTCACAGCAGCGCCATCTCCAGCACCTATCTGCCAATCTGGGGGATCATCAGATCTTCAAAATAAAGATTCCGAGCCGTCAATCATAGACGCACATCTTGGTCCTTTCCAAAAGTGTGCCCTTCTAATTATTCCACTTCGAAGACTTGAAACTCGTCCAGACTCAGCTCACATCATGCACCGCCAAGGCGCTGGGCATGCGCACCGAACCGCAACATACACAAAAGCGACCTAGAGAATCAAGGTTTCTGATGACCCTTTTGACGGAGTACGAGCCGCACTTGTCAAGTCGGAGATTTCGTGTTGCTACAGTTGCTATTGCTCTTAAGGTGAAGGGTCTTGGCGATCATTGCAGGTTACAGGTACATGTAGAAGGAGAATTAATTCCGAGGCCTAAGGGGATCGCATTGCCCCGGCCGCTTTTTGCTTCCGCTCCGAGACAGTCACGTGATCCAGGCTTACCCCTTTTCTGGCCCCTTCACTTCCGCGTTTTCACTTGCAGTTCGCAACAAAAGTATGTGCGATTGAACGAGTGTATTGGCTCACAATTTGTGAGCAATTACTAGCCATGCCTCCGCATTAAGGCCCCCACCATCCTCCGTGCGAAGACAACCAAGCTGGTTGTAGTAGCAAAGGAGCGTATTGAGTGAGCAAACGGAGCAAAAGCAGAGGTATCCTCTCTCGAGAGCACCCACCGCCCAGTTGGATAGCAACGCAGCAGAGACGAAAAATGAGTGACAACAAACAAAAGAAAAGGCGCAACCCCTTCCACCCAATAAAGCAATCTGATTTTCCATCCCCTGATTTTCCGCCCCACGAAGCACGACCATTGGACGGCCATCTTTCAGCCATCATCCACCATCAAGCTCCAACCACTAGTCGTATGCGAGAGTTGTGTGTGTGTCGTATTTCGGCGTGGTACCGACTGGCTGTTTTGTACTCTAAGCCGAGCCGAGCTATGCAGAGCTGGCGAACTCTGGTGAGTGAAGGTCGAGGAGCCACAATTGTGCCGAGCATCGCTTGAGATCGCAAGTCGGATCGATTTCCTACTGCTGTAAGTAATGCACCAACCGTGTGTGATCATAGGTCGCCCGATGATCACCCGCAAGATGGATTTCTGGCTATCGACGATTGAGCCTTCCACCACAATGCGAAGAATAGAAGTTTCGTAGAAGTGTTTTATTGTAGGGCAGATGGGCGCCTTCGCAGAGACGACACTGTCTTCGAAAAGAATATGTCGAGTCATGTCGTGCAAAATGACAACCCATCCACATCCTCCAGATCTCCTAGGTCCTAAAAGCCCCAGTAGATGGGGGCATTGGTCAGCAAGTGATTTGTCTCTGTCCTGTATTGGGTTTTCTTCGGGTATTCTTTTGAGTTTTCTTGTAGTTTTCTCGTGGTTTTTTTTGCAAGCAGACTTGGCTTTTTCCTGTAGTTTTCTCTTCTTGCAAGCACTCGCAACTACGCTCAAGTCTCATCGCCAGCATCCGCCGAGCCAATCACCCCACGCTTCGCACGGAGCAGTTGCAAGTGCTCCTTGCGCTCCTTGCGCGTCGAACTTTGCGGACGCGGACCATGACGCTGCTGCTGCGCCACGTAGTTGTGCACTCTCTGCTGCGACGCGTGGCTGGGAACTTGCTGCTGCGGAACACCACGTTGTTGCAGACCACCAGGGGGGCCGGACACTTTCCGACCCGCAGGGCCTTGAACAGTTCCGTTGACGGAGTTTCCATGAACAAGAGATTTGCTTCTATCATACCAGTCGACGTCGCTGAGCTGCAGCTTTCGGGACCGCTGATCGTTGCGGTTCTGTCGGTTGTTCGAAGAGTTTTGAGCGGAGCGGTTCGGGTTTCGCGACGGGTCGTAGTGGTGGGAGGGCTTCTCGAGACCACCGGCGTTGCCTGCTTGTGACTGGTGAATACGGTTGTGAACGGCGATGGGGCGAAGGGGTGGGAAGGAAGATGAGTCTTCACCATCTGCGTCCTCGTCCCGGAGATCGTAGTTTAGGACGAGGTTCTTGATGCGTTGTTGTTCTTCACGCTCTGCTTGCTGTTGGGTGCGCATGCTAACTGCGAATGTTGAGTCGGATGGGAGTTCAACGGTATGAGTCTAGGTCACAGGTCAGTAGGAGCTCTGTTAGATAGATGAGAAACAATCTTACCTGCTGGCGATTACCACGCTTCGTCATGAGAGAGAAGGTCATCGTGTTCGAGTCTGAAGTAGGCTTCTTCTCTCCCGTTGCGTTCTCATTAGATGCAGGGACAGGCTGATCTCTGCGACGCATGGGAAGTGGGACATCAAATTGTGGTTTTCGGTCAAACTTGCGGGATTCTAAACTTTCAGCCATCATTTTGGCATACTCACGCTCAAAGTCCGCCTCATCTTCAGGGTCTACCTGTTCCTCCGGTCGAGTCACAACAATAGCCTCATCTTCGGAGTCAGTAGCATTTGGCGAGGGCATATGATCACCGTTTGTTGCAGCCTGATATGTATTAGCGAAAGTTCAAGTCGGAGAAGAAGAGCTCTTACCTCCACCACGTCTTCTCCATCGGAAGAGGCGTCATCCCTCTCAACATCAGGAATGTCGACTTCATCATCGTCCAGGCCGTTGTCAGAAGAAGCGACACTGGCAGTCTCTTCTGGCTCAACAACCTTATCTGCTCCAGAACTCTTCTGATCTTGTGCCATAGCCAGCTGGAATGCACGACTAGCCTCTTCAAGGTTAGATGCCAACTTCCACTGGGGCCGAGTCACGTTGAAGATGTCTTGAACGACGAATTCGATATCCATAGGCAGAGGGTCCTTTGTGTAGATGTAGTACTGGAAGAAAGATAGAAAGTAATCAAGTTTCTTGCCAGCAGGACCACGGTTGAAGTAAACGCCGCAGGTCTCGAGTAGGATGGCAACAAGACGGATACGGAAGAAGTCATCAGGCAGGTCGAATGGATTGATGCGACCTGGAACTGGTGGGCCGCCGTGTCCGAATGTCATGATACGGTACATCGTTTCGAAAATTACAGGATGGTCCACCATGCGGTAGTTGTACAATTCTCCGAGGTACTTGACCTCTGCGATTCTCCGTTGGTTGAACTCGAAGCTGTTTTGCTCCAGACCAATGGTAATGTACTCGAGCAGGTCATCAATGACAGTAGTGACAAACTCTTGATGATAGCGGTGTAACGCGGAGATCAGAATTGCCAGGAGACTGATGTGGCCATATTTGACCTTGCCAGGCTTGGCAAAGACCTTCTCCAGTGACCTGACGACTTCAGGCTCTTCCCAGTGCAATCTGCGAATCTGTTTCAATGTCTTCAGGTAATTGCGCTTGTTCATATCGAGATAGATAATCTTTCGGATGTAGAGCTCCATTGGAGTTCTCTCCTTCTGTGCAACTGCTGCCCTAGCGGGAGGATCGACATAGTAAACGGCGTTCTCGATGAGCATGCGCTCCTGTTGGCCGATGTGCTGGACCGACTTCTTGCGTTGCAGAGTCTCGAGGAACGAGGTCATACGAGGCGCAGTCTCAGGGTTCTTGAGAAGATATCGTCCACAGTTCTCGAGCAGATTGCAGATGATCTCAATGTTCATCCGTGAAAAGTCATCAAGACTGACCTTCAGGCAGTGGAAAATCACATGCTCAGGAACCACGCCAAATTTGGTCAGTTCTGCGAGATATCGAATGTTGGCAAGACGCACTTGACCGAGGAAGTCTTTCTCCTTCCGGCGTTGTAGACTACGGAACTCGGCGTCCAAGTAATCCACAAGCCCCTTGGTAATGTCTGGCATGTATCGACCAAGAGTAGCAATCAAACGAGACCAAAAGGGCAGGAGATCGCTTCGGCCCTTTGGTGTCTCCTGAACTGCCTTGATGAGACGATTGCGAGAAGCTTTCGAGTTCAGAAAGCAGAAGTCAATGGCAGTCTCATCGACGGCATCTTTGTTTGTCAAATCAGGTAGTCGTGCAAGCAGAGCATCCACTTGAGCGCCCACAGACTTGTTTGCGATGGATGTAGACAGATCTTCTGCCTCTGCATTCTTTGCCTCCTCGGCCGCACTGGCCTCATCTGTCTCATCTTTTCGCTTGCCGACTTGTTCATCCACGTCGGACTTCTTCTTCTTCTGTTCTTCCAAGAACATGCCAGGGACTTTCCCCTTCAAGTCTGTGAGATTCTCATAGAAACGGCGCTCTTCTTCGTCTTCCCAGATGCCAGCGCCATCTCCTTGGCCACGTAGATATTCACCAGGCTTGACAAGTGCGATCCCGTTATTGGCAGTCGAGGAGTCATCCGCGTCCTTGAGATCTGGCATCTCAGCCCCGATTGCATCGGCAAGTACCTGTGCATTTGCGATCAGTCGCTCCTGAACCTTGACCTGCTTCTCATAGTTTGCCTGTCGATCCTCAAACACTTCGCCGGACTTGACATATGCTTCAGCATTTCGTCGTGCTTGAGAGGCGATGGTCTTCTGATCGCGGAGGATGTGTGCCTTGACGTCTTCAAAGTAACGTTTGAGGATGTTTCGGAAGCGCTTTTGCAGTTCAGGAGATGCCAGGGGTTCATCGGTAGCGGCCGAAGTCGCAGGGGCCACTTCATCAGCAGAATCCTCATCCGCTTCCTCTGAAGCTTTCACGGCACTGGTAACACCATCTTCTTCGACTGTCTTCCGACCTTCAGCAGTTGTATCCTTGACACTAAGTATGTCCCAGCCAAAAGCTTTCACGAAAACAACGAGTAGCGGCAGGTTGGCGTGTTCGCGGTCATGGCCCAATAAGTCCTTAAGAACCTCGAGAGGGAAAGGTTCGGCCCCTCCACCTTTGGATGAAGACGCGCTCTTCTTGGAGTCTTTGCCTGGATTGGCGAGCGAGTCCTTGCCCCGCGAGGCATCGTCCGGTCGACTGACATCGTCCAGCGTCCTGAGGGCACCAACAAGCCACAGCTCCGTCACAACCCTCAGAAGTACTCTTTGGCGGGTCAGGCGCTCTTTCTCCTCCTTCTCCCTTGCATCAGCGGTCAAGTTCCTAAGCAATGATTTTTCGGGTGTCGCAAGACCCTTTCCTACGAACCAACCAAGAAACTCTGTAAACTCTGAAGGTCCGAATCGCTGATGGAGCGCGCTGACGATTTCGACGCCAGCTTCGATCTCTCCGGGTGACTTGAGTCGGCACAATCCTTCATAGCAGGCCGAGATGATTTCCGAAAGGTATTTGTGGAGGGAGAGGGATCGGATTTCCTGGAGGAATGTATTCAGGGTGGCGGCACTGACAGCAGTGCGAAGTCGCTTGATGAAGGCCGTGTTCTTCTTGAGGGAGGAGTCGAGAGATTTTTGCACAGGGAAGATATCTAGAAGAAAGATCAGCCATTGAAAGCACCAGAGTGTCGCCGCGCATTCTACATACCCTTCTCTCCGTCCCAGGCGCGTAGATTCAGATCGCGCAGCTCGCCTGGAGGAAGACTTGGTCAGTACGAGCTTCAGAAATCTCCGGGGCACTTGAGAAGCTCACGCTTTCTTTTGCGATCCATTGCGAACGATGTTCGTGTGGCAGTGGCCCGGTGGGTGTGGATTGATGTGTTGCGGGCGCGGGAGTCAGACCCCACACAGGGCTCCACCTAGGGATTTCGGTTCAGTTTGCAGTGGAAGCGCTTGTCTGGCTGGGGATGCATCTGTGATAGCTGGGGGATTGGGGCCCAGATGCTTGACAGTCGGATGCAAGGCTGAGGAGCGCAGCACAAATTTGGTGTTTGTCGCTGTGGTGGATTGGAAATGTTTATTTCTGGAACCGGCTGCACCATCGAGCCCGCCCGCGCTTGCCCACATTTTGGCGACATCACAGGCAAGGCTGAGCACATGTGTCACCAGCATCCGGATCATTTATTGGGCGAGACTCCAGTCGCTACATCTTTCGCTCTAGAAAAATGATTGGCATTGGCCGCTCGGGTTGATCAAATAAAAAAATCTCTTCTGATTTATTCCACCGTGTAAGTGCCATGATGTCTATCAGAATCTCAGTCTCCTGACTTCTCAACTCGATCCATCATACTCACCATCCCTTGAACTTCGGAGTCTCCAAGGGAAACCACAAAATGATTTAATGCGGTGGTACCTTGAACGTGTTTGTTACGTTCCAGAAGTAAACTGATTTTCTTTTTCAATGTCAGGTTAACAATACCCAGGGTCCAAGTATCTGAGAACCAGGATTTGAGATATTGCATCGTCATCTTTTTCCAATCCATTATTCGACGAAGATGTTGTTCACTCCTCAGAGTGTCCTGGTCTTCGCCTCTCTTTTCAACCGTCTTTTTGTCTCTTTCCGCCCGAGGAGACAGAAGAGGGGGAGACAGTGGTTTTGATGTCACTTGTGGTGTTTTCAAGGAGCCATCGAATTTGGAATTTGCATGGAATCAAATACCGCAATTCATGTCGCATCATCCCATGCAGGAGAAAGAAGCCGGCCAGACCCAAAGTTCCCAAAGTGCCGAGGGCCGTAGCTTCGATCTACACCAGGTGCTCGGGAGGTCTAAGAGAAAAAGCTTCCAGTATGGAACTCTTCCGCGTCCTACCGCAGGATCCGAAAGCTACTAGACGTTAGTTCTCATCATTTCAGTCGGTTTTAAAGTTGCAAGTGTCATGAATGCGTCTTAGGCGAGTTAAGTATCTCCGGTGAGTTGAAGTCAGGGCACCATGCGCGAGAGCCAGCAGGTGACCCGCGCTAGCGTCGAAGTCCCCTTATCAAGTGTGGCTGCGTGGCTGACGAATATGATTGGCTGCTCTCGACCCAGACAGAGCTTTTCTCCCCGCGGATTCTCTGACAAGCTTCGACTCGACGAACTTCTCCATGGGACTGACAACAATGCCTGAAGACATCATACGGACATCACCATGCCGATGATCGAAGAGATCCGCGGAGACACAGCATGCACCCCACAATTCCCGAATATTCTCAATGGCTATGTCGTGCACATCTATCTATGTCCTATCACTAACCACTTACAAGTTGCCGCTTGCGACTCGTCCCGAAGCTGGCAACCGCCGCGGCTTGCTCAATACGACTCCAAACCGCTTCCCAGATTCGAGGGGAGCTAAGCACCCTAAACCGGTCCGACCTGATTCGTCATGTTATGCTCCCCGAGTCTGACACCTTGGCACAACTGAACCCTCAAAACGAGAAAACGTAATGCCTTCAATTTTTCCTTTCATCCTACTCCATCACGCTACTTGCTTTTTCCGAGGAGTTCACGATAGCGGGCTAACGTCCTTAATGCCTGAAGTTCTCCTCACCTGTCCAACCCTCTCATTTTCTCAAGTCTGAACCTTGGTATTTTGCTTTCTCCATACCCCTTCTCTTGTACAAGAGTGTCGTGCTGTGCTACTTGCTTGAAGTCACCCCTCTTGTTATCTTGATACCCACTACGCACGTCTCTCAATACTATTCTATTCTATGATGCCTCATTTCACCGCCTCCCATACCGATGCCGACACCCAGGCACCGGGTACAGAGGTGCCAGATACCCGCATGCGGTTGCCGCCAGCAGAAGCTGCGATTGACGATGACAGCGAGCTGTCACGTAGTCTGGCTTCCTCTCACTCAAGTCAGATCTCCCTAGAACAGAACCTGCAGGGGACAGGCTTCACCACTCCAGAGAGATCAGACACATCGAAGTCAGAGTCACAAACAGAGGATCTACCATTTCCTCTACCACCACCACGGAATCCACCCACCGAAGTCCTGAAGCAAGACCAAAACACCCCAGACAACCATGTTCCTCGAGATGGACGTCTAATCCGCCTGACTGGAACCCATCCCTTCAACGTCGAAGCTCCCCTATCCGCCCTCTACAACGAAGGCTTCCTCACGTCGGCCGAGCTCTTCTACGTCCGAAACCACGGTGCCGTCCCCCTCGTCAAAGACTCAGAAGTTCCCGACTGGGAATTCAGTGTTGAAGGACTCGTCGAGAACCCCATCACGATATCTCTCCGTCAACTCCAATCCGAATACGAACAAATCACAGTCCCCATCACCCTGGTATGTGCAGGCAACCGCCGAAAAGAGCAAAATGTGGTCCGAAAAAGCAAAGGCTTCTCTTGGGGCGCTGCAGGAGTCTCAAATGCTCTCTGGACAGGTGTTGCAATGAGTGAAGTCATCGGAAGGGCTAGGCCGAAGAGAGGAGCAAAGTACGTATGCATGGAAGGCGCGGACAAACTGCCTAACGGCCATTATGGCACAAGCGTCAAGTTGAACTGGGCCATGGATCCGAATCGTGGAATCATGCTAGCCCACAAAATGAATGGCGAAGCACTAGCACCGGACCACGGCCGGCCATTACGTGCCGTAGTCCCTGGCCAAATTGGTGGACGCTCAGTAAAGTGGTTGAAGAAACTCATCATCACTGCTGAGCCTTCGGATAACTGGTATCATATCTACGACAACCGGGTGTTGCCGACAATGATCAGTCCGGAAGTCAGCGCGCAGGAACCCAAGTGGTGGACCGATGAGCGGTATGCGATCTATGACTTATCGACCAACTCGGCGATTGCATACCCAGCACACGAAGAGACACTTGAAGTGGAAAACGGGCTCACAACATATCGAGCAAAGGGCTATGCATACGGCGGAGGAGGACGGCGCATCACCAGGGTGGAAGTAACGCTCGACAAGGGCAAGAGCTGGCTACTGGCAGACATCAAGTATCACGAAGATGCCTATCGGGACTTAGCAGTACACGACGGGCAGCAGCTCTTCGGCGGCAGGCTAGACATGGATTGGCGCGAGACATGTTTCTGCTGGTGTTTTTGGGAGATCGACCTGCCGGTGGATACAATGCGGAACTCTAGTGATATCATGGTACGGGCGATGGATGAGAGTATGAATGTGCAGCCAAGAGATATGTACTGGAGCGTACTGGGCATGATGAACAACCCCTGGTTCCGCGTTGCCATCATCTACGACGGCTCACAAATGCGCTTCGAGCACCCCACACAACCAGCTCTACTGCCCGGTGGCTGGATGGAGCGTGTCAAGAAAGCAGGTGGCAATCTGACAAATGGCCAGTGGGGTGAGACTTTTGGAGGAGCCGAGGATGAGGTTGTTGCAGAGGAAGCGGCTAAGGAGATCAAAATGACGAAAGACGGTATTGAGAGGCAAATCACGATTGAGGAGTTGCGAGAGCATGGTGGAGAGAATGAACCGTGGTTTGTGGTTCATGGCGAGGTTTATGATGGGACTATGTTTTTGGAAGGCCATCCGGGTGGCGCGACGAGCATTACGGGTGCTGCTGGGATGGATGCAAGTGATGAGTTCATGGCTATCCGTACGTCCCCTTTCCCTCATCTCCCTCCCCTTCACCCAATCCCAAACACCCCCCCATCCCAAAACTGAAACTAACACCCCTTTCTTCCCACAGATTCCGAAACCGCAAAAGCAATGATGGAAAACTACCACATTGGAACCCTCGACAAAAACGCACGCAAGCTGCTATCTGAGCCTGTCAACGACGCTCCGGCCTCCAACGAGCCGCGTCCAGTCTTCCTGCACCACAAAAACTGGAACAAAGCCGTGCTGTCCGCACGCACAAAACTCTCCTCCGATACACGCATGCTAACCTTCACCCTCGAGCACGAATCCCAAGCAATCGGGTTGCCTGTTGGCCAACACCTCATGATGCGTCTCCGCGACCCCGTCTCCCGCGACTCCATAATCCGCTCATACACACCCTATTCCTCCCCCTCCGACCTCGGCAAACTCGATGTTCTAGTAAAAGTGTATTTTGATACTCAGGAACGGAAGGGAGGGAAGATGACACAAGCACTGGAAGCCATACCGTTGGGCCATGCGGTGGATTTTAAGGGGCCGGTGGGGAAGTTTGAATATCTCGGCCGTGGAGTTTGTAAAGTGGCTGGGAAAGAACGGGTAGTGAGACGTTTCGTGATGATTTGCGCGGGGAGCGGTGTTACGCCTATTTGGCAGGTGCTGAGGGCTGTACTGGGGGATGAGGGGGATGAGACGAAGTGCTTGGTGTTGGATGGAAATCGGGAAGAGGGGGATATTTTGTGTAGGGAGGAGATGGATCAGCTGGCGGAGGGGAAAGAGAGGTGTAGGATTGTGTATACGCTGAGCAAGCCGGGGGAGGGCTGGAAGGGGGAGGTGGGGAGGGTGGGGAGGGGGCTTTTGGAGAGGGAGGTGGGGAGGTGTGGGGAGGGGGAGTTTGGGAAGGGGGAGAGTATGGTGCTTATTTGTGGACCGGGGGCTTTGGAGAAGAGTTTGCATAAGGAGCTTCATGAGATGGGGTGGGGGGATGAGGATATTTTGTTTTTCTAGGTGGGAACTTGGGATTACTCGTGGGCGAGATAGAAGAAACCGGCGTTTGGGGGAATCATTAGGGGTTTGAAGCACTGACGAGATTTGGTTTTCAGCACCTGCTCCTCCTGCGAATGCCATGTCACATCATCAAGCTGTAAATAAAGTCCCAGTGAGTATAAATGGGCCCTACCATAGTCCAACTCTCTTTTCCCGTTGAACCTTCAGAGCGGGCCCACTTACTCATGCCGGGTAGAATGAAGCGTTCTTCGCACCCTCTGCTAAGTTTTGGGTCTGTATGCATCATCTGGCACACATGTACCTTAGCTCTTCTGCGAATTTACTCGATGAAGTATGCTACCTAGGTGACAGCAGTGTTGTCGCCCAGCAATCAGAAGCTTAAGTCTCTTGACGTATTCAGAGCAGTTCTCGTCCGAGGTCTTGGCAAATAGGACGACCAGAGAGCCTAAGAGGTATAAAATATATCTCGAACGCTCCATCAATGCTCTTTTCTTTCCAGTCGAAAGTGGTCCTGTCGGTCCTGAGCATGCTAAGCTTTTGCGGTGTTCTTTGCACAGGTGGTGTAGTGCTCAGTCCCTGAATTATCGACACATAGCACTTTTATGGAGTTTTCCTTGGAGGCTCCACTTTATGAGGTATTTTGGTGCTGCTTTTGGTGACAGTACTTAAAGTAATGACGGTGGTATTTTTTTGCGGTAGCAGCGCGTTTCCCTTCGTGGCACGCAACCACGAAATAGTTCAGGAATCCAACCATTTCGACGACTATTTCAATTTCATTGTTTCACATGTAGCTGCGAAAAGACGTGGATGTTTAATGAATTTTCTTGGTGGTGTTACATGTACTCTATCTAGACAATCCTGCCCTCGGCTCGCCTCCAAGCTCCCCGAGTCCCCATTTCTTCCAAGACAACAAACTGCCGCTATCGTTGATTTGACTACTCAAACTTCGTTGTCCTTAGTCCATCTGCCCGAACAGATATGTGAACTAAGACGAGTCAAGAGTTTGAGATGAGATATGTCGAGACGGAGTCAGGATGTGAGAGGGAAGCTATCGTTCTTTTCTAGACGAAGCTGCCCTAGTCGAGAAAATCTTGATCGTCGAGACGACGTAGAACGAAGTCGGAGAGGGAATGGAGACGGTATGATGAGCAGGAAGACAAAGTGGGGACGGAGATGGCGTGAGCGTGAGGCTGATTTGAAGACGACTTATGTAGATGGGGAAGGATCGAGGCCGGTAGCAAGCAAAAAGTTTGAAGGTAGCGACCAGTAAGTTCGGGATCCAGTAGGATCAGAGCTCCGAGATGGGGCCCCAGAGCCATGCAAATCCCATGGTGATTGACTAATTCAAGGGAGCGTCGTGGAAAAGACCGAGCGCCAAAGACTGAGTAGTGCGCCACTAAAGGAAGATGGAGTGGAGACAAAGACGGCGGAAAGACAGTCAGAGGTTTGTCGGGCGATGCAGAAGATGTTTAGTAGAGCCACGGTTCCTTTGGATCAGGCACTGACTATGCGTATCTCATTGCGCCGTCGGGGATAATATCGGAACTAGAGAGGAAGTCGGGGTTGGCCTGGCTAGGGTAGTAGAACTGGAGCGCATCATGACCATATTGGTGAGTTGACGCGGTGTTGTAGCAGGCGGGCTGTGCTCAATAAGGCCCCGCTATGTACTCATCGTAATTGCCGGTCTCATCGTCGCTGACGATCTCCTCTCTGCTGTGGTAATTGTAGAAGGGCTGGCCCGGGTAGTAGGATGGGGGCGTATCGGGACCAAGGTAGTAGGAGGTCTGCTCTGAGTCGGGAGTCGATGCATCGTAGGGGAAGTTGTGAGTGGCATGGGCCAGATAGGAAGTGGAGGCATTGAGACCCTGGTAGGGGGCGTTGTATTTATGATGAGCCAGAGAGTCGGGGATGCTGGTATTGAAGTTTGCGACGTCTGAGGGAGGACCGTCGAAGGGGTTCGTTGCGCACATGGTGCCATTGACGAGACCACGAACACCAGTGTTGGCGGCACCAGCAGCGTAGGGGTCGCGCTGTGGGCCCTGAATTTTCAGGTAGTGAGCGGGTACCTCGCTGGTCTGCGCATCTCCATTCCCCATATGCACGTCATCTCCGTCTTCCACAAACCGTTCCATCCGTACGCCCTCGCTGGGCTCCTTGGAGCGCGCACTAGCAGTGACGTTTGGAGACACGGATAAGCAGCTATCGCGGTTGATCTGGGCTCTTTTGTACTCCGAGGCATTGGGCGCCGTGATAAGGGGCTTCTTGTTTGCCGGAAACTCGAGTGTCTGTTTCTCAACTCCGGGCTTCGTGATTGC
The DNA here is from genome assembly GCA_037179335.1 of Cyclaneusma minus. Classification (NCBI taxonomy): domain Eukaryota; kingdom Fungi; phylum Ascomycota; class Leotiomycetes; order Marthamycetales; family Marthamycetaceae; genus Cyclaneusma; species Cyclaneusma minus. Next base: position 896,199 of record JAKZHN010000013.1, read on the forward strand.
AATTCCGTGTCTCTTGGCCGCCTTCTCAAATGCGGTCTCCTTGATCGTGCACTGCGCCGCCTTGATTTCCTCGGATGTTGGTGACTCAGTTTGGAGGGCTGTGCTGGAGAAGTCCAGGCGGCTAGTAGGCATGTGTTGATTATTGGTCCCCTCATTGCTAGCTCGGTGTCGCTCGAGTGGTTTGTGTGATTCGGGGCACGAAGGCATACCACAACGGACTTCGACCATATTAGCTGCTCGGATCTCCACTCCGTGCTTTTGGGCCGCTTTCTGGAACTTCTCAATCTTGCCGCTCTTGGATCCGCTCAGCTCGGTCGAGATAAAATGGGTATGAACTCGCAGGACTGCGCGCTCCTTTGCGGCACTTCGGGACCCCCAAGATCTCGCGGACTAACAAGGCAGCAGTAAGCATTTGATGATTCCTGAGGAGTTGGAGCGCTTACGTTCTTTCTCGAACTTTCTTTTCGCCGCTCTCTCCCAATACTTCTCCCAATACTCCCTGATGAAGCCTGGGTACGGTCCGTAGTCGTAGCCTGATGGAGCCGATACTTTCTGCCAATGCTCCCTGATGAGGCGGGGGTACGAGTTCCCTGACGAACACATGTCGCAGTTCATAGACATGTTGACGAGGTGTGGTAAGCTGCCTGCGGTTTGTGAGAGCTAGACTGTCGTGAAATGTCGTAGGGCAAAGGCAGAGGGAAGGAGAAGTAGAGGAATGGGAGCGCGCGAAGATTAAATAGCAAGAGCTCGGAAAGGTTAAGCGCCGGTACTCGCTACGCGCTTGTTTAAGCGCAGCGGAGAAAAAACAAAGCATTCCCGCTCCATCCCAAGATTATGTGGCCCGGTCGGTACATTTTAATTGGACGAATAGGGAGGAAAATTCCGTTTACTGTCTTCTAAATTATATAAGGACAGACTGCAGCAGTTATAGCATTGGCTCTTTGGAAGTTGACTGAAAGTTCACTTCACATGCAATTACAGAAGATTTGTAGTGTTTTTGAACACAAGAATTAGTCTGAAATTCACCAAGGCCGACCACTTAACTCTTTTTCCTTCTAAGTCCTTACATTCAACCACGGACACAAGAAGCTTGCTTTTTATCTTCCTCCATTTCCGCAGATGTAGTAGCATGAAAGCGGCGATGAACTTCTTAGAGGGCTAGATGGAAAGTTGGGTGTTGAGATTGGTCGAGGATGGATGGGGAGGGCGACGAAGCAAAGAGTCGAGTTGGTGGTGCAAATTAAGACCCCCATTGGGATTAGCGCCATGGTGGGACTTTAGAACCACGCGGTATTGGGAGGGTGGGTATGATGTTTAGACAATGGCGAATGCGGCGTAGAGACGGTGGAAGGCGAGGACACAGTCGGAGGCAGTTGGAAGTATGTCGGCCTGTCGAGCGCGCCCCTAACGTGGCTGCGAGCTCAACACCGACCTACCAAATTCTCAGTTGCGCACCTGTCTGTACCATATCTCCAGAAGTCGATGATTCGCCTTCACCTTCGTCGACATAGAAACTGTAATAGACCTGGCCCATGGGCCCCTTGCAATAAGTCGAGGTGTCGCTTCTAAGTTGGTAAGGCGAGTTGTAGAGAGAGGCCAGCCGGCGTATTGGGGGTGTTGAGGATAGTAGCCGCACACATTGGCATTGAAGGCGTTATGGAAACCTGCCGTGATAACCATTCTCCCAGCGCTGGTAAGCCACCGTGAGATCGTTGAGGAATGTATCCGAATACTTCTTCGAATTGCTGAAGACTTTGCCATCTACCCAGTCGGTGTTGTTCCGTCCCCAAACCAGCTGCTTCACCACCAAAGCTCTCAACGGCGAACCCTCCTCGGGGCCGGACCGTATCCGTACTGAAGAGGCGGTGCGTAGATCGCGCCGGGGACTCCGTTGATCCCGGAGGTGGCGGTAGGGTACGTGTTGTAATAAGGGCTCCGAGTTCCAAAGTCGGTACCGGTGTATCTTCGCTCTGGGAGATCTTGGTCTCGGGGTAGGTGGTGACATAAGGGTTTCTTTGAGGACCATAGGCATTGAGGTAGCGTGTTTCAGCCTCGTGGATCTTCTGGTCTGAGTCTTCGACTTCCAACTGGTTCCATCACCTCTTCTCGGCTCATTGTATCTTCGAGGGGGCCTGCCGCTTGCGTACTCGCTTCCTTGGAGACGGAGGAGGTCAATCTGTGATCGAGTTGAGCTCTCTCCAACGCTTGCATCCGAGGCTTCTCGATTGTGACCTCGTTGGGTGAGCGAATCTCGATTGCATGCTTCCTGGCTGGGCGGATCTTGACAAAGACCTGCTGGGCTCTGTGTCTCCTCACCATGTTTGTTGACGGCGGAGTCTTTGACTTCGAGCTCGTTGGGTGAACGGATTTCGACTGCGTGCCTCCGCTTCTTCGTTGTATGTTCATCGACTCCCTCTTTCCCAACTATGGACTTCAAGGCTACGGGCTTAGCAACGTTATGTTCCTTGGCTGGGGATGTCTCGACTGGAAGCAACAAGGTTCGTGGTGTAGCAACGGGCGATTTGAGATAACTCGGCATGAACTGCTCGTTGATCTCATCGATAAGTCCATTACTGTTGGTAATCACATCGTCAGGTCGGATGTAGGTGCTCTTGGGTTGCGGAGGTTCTTCGTGAAGCTAGCTTCTGTGGATCGAAGGAACTTTGCTTCCATGAACCGTCTGCTTGACTTGGCGTCGCTTGGTTGAGCGTACTAAAGCTCGCGGGGTAGTACCTGGGGGGCGAAGGTATCGCATCCCCCTGTTGACATCGTCAACCCCTACAATAGCTGGTCCCTATGTGCTAAAGATCTTCCGAAGACAGAGATAAGTCAGTGCTAACAGTCACTACTACCCAATTGTATCCCAGTCTCACCTTGTCGATTTCCCCCGAAAAGCAAGAAAGAAGAGATTTATAACATCATCAGCACCAGAATCAAAGATATTAGAAAGATAGAAGTCTCGAAGAAGTCTTTTGACATTGTCATTGAAGAACCTTGACTAGCTAGCTATAGAACAAGGATGTGGGTTCAAATGTATTGAAAGACAGGAAGCAGTTAGCTGAAGCCTTAGAAAAGAGAATGTCCTCAGCAAGACTACTGAATCCTTGTGTCCACCTGCGCAGACTTTCCAGTCTTTCATGGGACTGGGAAGCTTGCATTGGTTGCTACGCAGTGAGTTCCGTCAATTCCACTTCACATCCATCCAGTTCCTTCGCTATTGTTCAATGGCTTAACCTTCGGTCTTTCTGTTCAATGACAATAAGGACTGCATCTTAGAGTATAGATGCAAGAAATGCCACTGTGTTGATGTAGCAAGATGGTGCTCGGCGAGCAAATTATTTATTGATGGGAAGTCGGAGAAAGGGCTGAGAGTACGCGCATGGAGAGTAAGATGATGTGAGAAGGACTGATGAGAACGAAGGCGTTGTATGATCGAAGAGGGAGCGAGGGCGGAGCCGTTGCGAGGACGAGAGGCCGACGGAGATGAAGGGTGCAGATCCAGTGGGATTGGGGCTCTAACTCTAAGGCCCCCGAGCCATGCAAACATGAGTTGAGGTTGATGTGAGTGCTGCGTAGCTAGCATCGATGGGATATCGATGAAATCGGGGGAAATGAGGCGAGATCCATGACGGAGAACGGTAGAACCAGAATGGAGAACCAAGACGAGGTGCGAATCAAGCAGAGGCAGCCAGGAATTTAGCTGTTAGGCGCCCATGATTGCGATTCCGAGGCCAATCACCAGAGCCTCATATTCTTGCCGGTGAGTGGCTCCCCGGAACTCGATCTTTTACAACATCTCGTACAAATATGGCTTGTCCAACCCATCCACCAAACCAAGCCATGATGCTTCCCAATGGTGTCTCCACCCTGAAAAGTCCTGCCACTGCCGTGCCAGGCCAACTGCTCTCAAAGGATATCTATGATGCTGTTAAACGCCTGGCCGGAGTAGTATTATGGGGCGGGACCATAGTAACAGCTATCCTAAAAGGCCTGGTTTGAGTACAAAGGCAATGTCTCGGCTTCGTCGTCGTCGCCGTAGACGTCGTTCTGCAAGGGGTACCAGAGCGTGTGAGCGGTTTGGCCTGGGTAAGAAGTTGACGCATAAGAACCGAAATGGTAGGAGGGATTGACGAAAGGCTGCTCGGTGGATTGATGATGATGGGGGCATTCTGGTCACTCGGGGCCGAGCATATTGGCGTTGAAGATTGCTTCTTCGGCTGAAGTATTATCGTAGGAGAAAGTAGGTGCAGACATGATGCTCTCAAGACCATTGAAACCAAAATCAGTCGTACCTGCGTACAGGTCGTGTGTACCCTGGACATCAAGGTGGGTGCCGTTGTGGCCATAGATGTCAAGGTAGCGATTGAGTGTCATGCCGGTTTGGTTATCTTCACTTCCTTTACTCATGCCATCTGCGTCCACCGACAATTTGCACATGTTGCCCTCGCTGGATCCCACCCAACTCGTAAAAGGCATCCGAGTTCGTGCGGGTAGCAAAGCGCGAAGCTAGATCTTGACGAAAGACAGCGTTCAAGTAATGAACGAGCTCTGGCATTCCGTGAACTGGCATCTTTCCATGCTCGGCTTTCATCAGAACATCGAGAGGACCAGGAGTACCACCCGGAGGACCAGCAATCCGGTGCGCAGTGGAAGTGTCCGCTCCGGCATGTATTGATGGTCTTGCAAATAGTAGTTGGGTGCGCTGTCATCAAAGGCTTCCTGGGCAGCTGGGTTCGGATTGTACCAGTAAGGCGGTGCATCACGCGTGCAGACATCAGAAGCCGAGCCGTACTTGTAGAAGTGAGGCAGTGGGTAGATATTGCCCCCAAGACGATTCATACCAGTGTAGTAGGCGTCGGCATACATGCCGTACTGAAGACCTTGGGGGTTGAGGTAGTTGGCCGTGTACATGTTGCCTTGAACGATATGAGTGTCGGAAGGGGAGATGGCGACTCCACCGGCCTGGTACTCTTTAACGGCTGTCACGGACCATGCCAATGTGTGTGTGTGTGTGTCTATCTCTGAGCCCGAGCTGACCAAATGGTGTGTAGGTGTTTGGGGAGGTCGACAGGTAGAGAAAAGGAAAAGGATCGCGGCCATTTTAGCCGTTTTGTACATTGGTTTTTTTTCTCCGACACAGGAGGCGCAAATCGGTGAAATTGAAATGCGGGTCGAGATTCACATTCCTAAATTGCCTAGAAGAATGAGTGTGAACCGTGAGTGTATCGTTGCGAGTTAACCGTTAGAGAATGCTGTCTGCTACCACAGGAACCGTGGTTGAAGAGTGAGACGCTCGGGAGATGTGACTGTAGGAAGATGGTGATGTTGTGATTGAGTTGGGCCTTTCGAGCTTTGCGTAGCGGCTTCTTCGTTAACAGCTTCTCGGCCGCGACCATCTGAACCGCAAGCTTCAGCGCTTCTCGTTTCTCAATCACACGATTCTCAGCAATGCGCTTCTCCACCGCAACATTCATGGCCATACGCTTTTCCATGGTGTGCTTCTCGGCTACGCGCTTCTCGATTGCTATTTTCATGGCTAGGCGCTTTTGAATTGCGCACTCCTCGAAAGTGCCCTTTTCGACTGCGACTGCGACTACGCGTTTCTCCACTGGGTGAAATCCGATTGCCTGCGGCTTGGCTGGGGGAGACGAATTTCGGGAGGCAGAGGGAGGTGACTTGGGATCGCGAGGATATGCGGGCATGACTCGTTCGTTAATATCATCGATCAGTCCGTTGGAATCGGTTATGACGTCGTCAGGGCGGATGTAGCCATTGTTGGCTGGAGACATCTCCTCACGAGGCGAGCTTGGACAGTCCGAGGATGCTTTTGCGCAATGGTGGCCCAAGGACGAGTTGTCATGGCGGGAGGCTTGGAAGAACGAGAGCAGTTAGCGTTAATGATTCTTGAGAGGTCTCCAAAGTAGCTTGGAAGAGATGGGCTCAGTGCTCACTGTGTAGTTCGCGGTCAACCAGACTATTCAAAGGCTGCTGCACGCAACGCCTTGGAGGAGCCAGCTTCGACTGCTCCTTGTGGCGCAGGTACTTCTGCACCATTTCGTTTAGTTCACGTAGCCTAGTTTGCGGTGATGGAGACATGATGAGAGATATGAGACGAAGTGTGCTTGGCTGTGTCTGAGTATCGCAGAACGATGCTAGGAGCAAGATGGAGGGGGAGAGAAGATCTGGGGATCGCGCCAAGATTGTATACAGAGGCTGAGCTTCGCTAAGCGGGCAAGCGAAGCGGAGGGAAGGAAAGCATATTTTTGTGCCGGAAGCCCGTGGGGCCTTGGGGTCGGCTCTCTGCTTATTTCAAATACGTTTTGCACGAGTTATTATTCTCTGTATTATTTGAAAGTATCTTCACAAGTAATTGCAAAAAGATGAGCTTCCTTTGCAGGTGGATTGGGCTACTTGTAAGCGGATGACGGCGAGCTCATCCGACGTGTACTACCTTACTAACTATTCGCATTGAACTTTATCCGAACCTCCTTTCTCCACTTCCCACCCTCCAACCCAAGTCCCCAAAAGACCAGCCAGAACGTCAGAGTCTCGCAATACTTGTTAAAAATTAGGACACAAGCTTGAGTTCGCTAGGGTTTACTTCTCGCGTTCCATGCGCTTCCCCCCCACCCCCCCCCCCCCCCAAAAAAAAGTCAGTGCAGATATTACGAAGTACAACGAATAACGAAACACGATTAATGACGACAAAAGTCTCGGCTTGGAATTATTAAGTACTAGCCAGCTATCAAGTGGAAAGCGCATGGTGCAAGAATGAGAAAGATGCAAGAACTCAGACGCGCCGTAAGCCAGAACCAAGCAAGACCCGGGTAAGGTAAGAACAGCCGCAGTCGCACTAACGTTTTGAGAAAGCCATTATTTCCATCGCTGTATCCAGGCTCGGGTATACTGAGCCACCGACTCCCCAAATTCGAGATACATACGTGAACTCCAAGCCAAGAAACCCGCTAGAAGAAATCTCATTCATTTCTACTTGGAGATGCAATCCCGATCCAAAGATGCGGGAACCATGCGTATTGAAGTCTGGCATAGCCGCGTGTTGTCCTCCGAAGCCTTAACAGTGACGACCATAGCCATAGGAGAAGTTTTGGTAAACTTCGTTCGTGTATTGATGGTGGTACGCGTAGTAGGTCTGGTTCGGGTTCAGGTCGAGAGAGTTGCCGAAGAATGTAGTCTCATTGTCTGGGAAAGGCGATACGTACATCATGCTCCCATCGAAAGACTCATAGGCACCGGGGTAAGCGGCAGCATATGCATCAATACCGGTATGAGGACCGTAGACACCAGGGTCCACGTAGGCGCCGTGAAATTCAAGGGCCTGGTCGCTTTGAGCACGATTAATTGCCAATTTTGAGGTAAGTCTCTTCTCGCGAGATACGGTCTTTTGCACAACCCCCGCTTTGGGGACGAAGAAGGCACCCGCAGGATTCGGTTCACCTCGCTTTTGCGCTTCCGCTAGCGACTTATCCTTGAGCTGTTCGAGCATTTGTTCCTTGAAAGCCTGCTGCTTGGCGGCGCGCTGCATACTGGCTTTCTGATCGGCCAACTGCTCGAGCATTTTTTGTTTGAAAGCTTCCTTCTTGATGGCGCGTTGATCAGCCAGAGACTGCTTGACGGCGGGTTGATGGACTGCCGACTCGACTGCGGGATTGACAGAGAACTCGACGGTGGGCTCGACCGCGGGATCAACTGGAGGCACCGTAGTTTGAGCGCTCTGACGAGAAAGCTTGCGAGCTCGAGCGAGTCGAGCCATTGCATGATCGCCGGGGTAGAGGAATCGTTGATTTCATACAGAAGATCCTTCCAGTTGGTGGTTACAACTTCGGGGCGGATATGCTCCTTTGCGGGGGCTTTGGGGACTGAAGGCGCGCTGGTCTCTCGAAAGGTGTGTTCGTGGGAATTGTTGAACACTAACAAGACAGCGATTAGCATTCGCATTTCTGGGGGAGTTTGAGCACCTGGGATAGACTTACTGGGTTCAGGAAGAACACCAAGCCATTCAAGACTGGCGTGCTTGCCGTCAGCACTATCGGGGGCGGGAAGTGGTTGGGTGGGAGCGCGGCAGTATGCTTTGAATTGGGCCTGCGCGGCTTCCCATAGACTGTCAACTTCCTTGTGGTCGTTGAGATCCATGACGAGTTTCTCGAAGTGGGAAAGTGGGCTGATGTGTGTAAGGGTGCAGGTTGCTGTAGTATGAAGTTGGGAGCAAAATGGAGCAGAGTTGTTTTTGAGGAGAAGAGATCTACGGGAGCGCGTGCAAAATATATACCCAAAACTTCGCAAGGTCGAGCGTCGCTAAGCGGGGAAGCGAAGCGGAGGGAAAGAAACCATTTTCTTTTGTACCGGAAGCATGTGAGCCCGGCTCCGTGCTAATTCAAATCACAGTATCTGTTACAATTGTGGTCATAAGCTCAAATTCCTTGGTGGTTATTTTAAATTTCCCAATATTACGACAAACTAGTCCGGGCAGATATTACAAATGCACAACGGTTAAAAGACACGAATGATGACGGCAATTTCCCCGAGTTTTTATTTATTGTCTAGTATTTAACTATGTAGTAGAGGAGGGACAGTGCTAGAACAAGCATAGTGTGTGAACTAAAACATGGCGAAAGCCAGCAAAGAGCCAGAATGAAGATTAAGGCAAAACGGCGGGAGAGCAAGATGGAAGCAGTTCTCGTCCAATTTCTAGCGATGCTTATTCCGAATTTGGACTACCAAAGCAGAAGTGAACAAGTCAAAGCCTTGCATGATCGCCTATTGCCCTCCGCGATTCGATCATCGGAAGCTAGTTTCGTAGAAGGAATTCTGGAATGACTGGCTCATCATGTATTGCTGATGATCTTCCGGATAGTACGGCCGGTTCTGGTACACGTCGAAAGCGAGGAGATTGTTTCCGGAAAAGTTTTGGGAAAACGGTTGCTAGTACTGCGGGTAGGGGGGCATGTACTCGTTCTCGTCAAAGCCATCGTAAGAGCCTAGAGCCGGTGCATATATCATGTTGTTGGGGCTGTAGACACTGGGACATTCAGGTCCATAGAAGCTAGGACGATCACATGGGCGGCCAGGGCCACCGGGAAAGAGAGTAGAAGGAGCGCTACCTTGTGGACCATGGTCAGGATGACTGGGGGTCATGGAGACGAAGTTGTTGCCGGGGATGTTGTTGCCGAGAGCAGCGCCATGGTTGATGGGAGCGACGCCGCCATGTCCATAGAAGCTGGGGCGATCACATGGGCGATCGAGTCCATAGACGTTAGCGTAGGCGGCGGTAGCGAGACCGTCGAAGTATCCCTGATACTGCGAACCGTAGGTGATGGGGCGTGGAGAGGCGGCGAAAGAACCAGCGTCGGAGGAATCATCGTCGGAGGTGTCAGCCTCAGATGAACCGTCACATGAACCGCCACTGGAGCACTCAGCGCTGCAGGACTCGTGGTTGGAAAGCTCAGCCACCTGGTCGGCATAGGTTCCATCGTTCGCTCCGGTTGATCTCATCGCCACTTCTTCTTGGCCGAGTATACTCTGACAAGTTACTGTCTCTTGTATACCAGCTGCTGCTACCGTGGGAAAGAAGACGGCACTAGTAGTGCTCAACTGACCTAGCCCTTGTACTTTGACCAGCTGCTTCTTCTCCAATTGCTCGAGAAATTGTTCCTTAAAGATCTTTTGTGCGGCGGCCTGCTGCTTGAGGACTTCTTCATCGACGATAGGTTGCTTGGAAAAGGGCTGCTTGGAGGAGAGCTGCTCGATTGCGGGTGCTGTAGTTTCAATGGTTTCGGGAGAAGACTTGTAAGTGCGTGCTTTTGGACGATCGCCAGGGTAGAACGAGTCATTGATCTCGTAGAGGAGATCTTTCCACTTCGTAATCACGTCATCTTGCTGAATGTATTCATTTTGTGGGACAGAGGAGACGAAGGGCGCGCTGGCTTGGGCAGAGGTGCTTTGCTCTTTGGGAAGTTCCTGCGAGGCTGCTAAGAGAGAAGTTAGCATTTGATGTTTTCTGGAGTTCAAGCAATTGGGATAGACCTACTAGGTCCATCAGGGATACCAAGCCACTCGAGGCTCGCTCGCTGGCCAGCAGCGCAGTCAGGTGTAGGTAGCGATTGGATAGGGCCAGGGAAGCATTGCTTGAGCCGGGCTTGAGCGTCTTTCCACAGCCGATCGACTTCCTCGTTGTCGCTGAGATCAGCTTCGTTGGCGGTGGGTTCGTAAGGGCAGTCAGCTCCATCTTCCACCTTGTGCACAAAGCTCTGATGCGCCATATAGGCTTTGCTCGTGTTAGGCGTGGGTGACGACATGATTGCAAGACGTAGTGAAGTGTTCTTAGCTGGTGCTCACGCAGTTAGTGTCAGGTATAAGTTGAGATGGGAACCTTCTCGCGCTTTTATGCTGGAGAGTGGTGGCCCCTGCGCTATCGCTGCGCTCGAGCGGGGAGGTTCTTCCACGCCTCCTTCGCTTCACTCCCGTGACCAGCCTCGTGACCGGTTCAAAGCCGTCACAGTTGAGAGCAAGACGGAGCAGATTCTGTTTCGAGAAGGGAATATTTATAGAAGCGCGCGCAAATATACATAAAAGTTTCTAGGGCTGGGTAGCAGCACGCAGGCAAGTCGTCGAGGGGACCAAGGCTGAGGATTTCGTGTTGTCTACGTATTGATGCTGCGAAACCAAAATCATTAAACACTATAAAAATGACAATCTGAGACTAAACCCCGACTAAGAAGATTTTAAATACCTGCGAGACTTCATGCCTTTGGAAGAAAAACCGTACTTCGAATGTTTCTGTCGCACCCATGGTGATGGTGGTGGTGGTCCGTGCGCCATGGTGGAGCGCCTTACCCTCTGGCTCACCACCACCACCCTGCCTCAGGCTACGGCACTAGCCTGACAGCTATAGCTACCAGCCTTTGGCTGGAGCTCCTTCTAACTTAATCATCTATCAATACACTCTTTACTACCCCCTACGCTCTACGTTGCAACGTGACCGTCAAACCAGTTGACCCAACAGTTTCATTTTTTGGTTGCGATGAAATGCTTTGCTATTTGGAAAGACCAGCAATACTGGTTTGAGCTTGCGCATGTACAAAACCATTTTTACGACCAAAAATACGTGAAATTTATGAAGGAGCCTCAACTCAAAAACACATCAGCTTTATAAGAATTTCCATCATGCCCCTTCATGGTGATGCATAATACCCAAGCTTATTCATTTGCTTCCTTCGCATGGGTCGGAGCCGTATCTCACCGTGAATTTCCCTCTCGTGGACTCCCTAGTGTCTTGCTCGATGAGCACCTTGCCAAGATCACTTTGCCCTATTATTCCGGCAAAGCGAATCTCCAGATCGGCCTCCGCAGCATAAGGGAAGCAATGAAGTTTGTAAGTGTCGATTTGGAAGCCTAGGGGAAAAAGGGGTCTCAAGGTCTGCCAGTTCGTGATTGCGACTGGTCCTTTCACCATTAAGACTCGGCTTTTCTCAGCTAGCAGCATCTGGTGTGGGATCGGTTTGCAGAAAGTCGCTATTACTCTTATCCCCAAGATTCTAACACCCGGAAGAGAGTCGGCACGAGTAATGAATTTCTCGGCATCAATCCTGCTCATGAAGTCGATTTTTACAGCTCCTCCGAAACTCAACATATGCAGGTTTGAGATTTTTCCCGGCTTCATTCTCTCGAGTTCAGCGAAAACATGATGCATAGTAGTTTGCGGGTGTAAGCCTCGCAAAAGTACGCTGTCAGTGTGGTTAACTAACCGGAGGTCCTTACAGAAACTAGGGAAAACAACGTACCCTCGACCAAGCAGTTTAGTCGTATCAATATCAGCATGTGGGAACTGAACATCTCCGACTTGAGCAGAAGAATCATCAAAGATGTAAGGACTAGCAACACCGAATCCGTTCGTGCCGTACCCTTGTGTGCCAAAAGCTTGACCATGTCCTTGCGTGCCGAAATCCTGACCGTCGAATGACTGACATCCGGACGCTTCGATTCCTTGTCCGCCATAGACGCAGTTTCCTCCAAGGTCTTGATGATATGGAATCTGGTAAACATCATTAGTGCTACTTTGTGCCCAAGGTTGCACATAAGCACCGGGGATAATCGCTGGGGCGGAAAGCCAGGTAAGACCGGCACCGCAGTTCATGGTCGCCAGAGTGCCATTCTGAGAACCGCAGAGACCGACGTTGGCGAGGATAGTTCCGCTAGTTTTGTCCCATGGAATCTTAGTTTGCTTCACTGCCGTTGTCATCAGGACCTCATTCGTGGGACTTCGCTGTAGGTATTCACTTTGCTGTGAAGTTGCAGTTGTCGGCTGAAAAAGTGGGCAAGCTGGATTCAATCGGTGTGGTGTTTGAGCTTGTACGGAAAGTTGCGGATCATTCGGCGATGCAGTCCTTGGCTTTGCAACTTTGTCTTCCTCTGTCTGCTGTGGCGATGATCCATCACGAGCTTCATTCAGGGGCTGCGGATCGTGAAGGTAGCTAGGGAGGAATTTTGTGTTGATTTCATCGATCAGGCCATTGCTATTTGTGATAACTGTCTTCGAGTGTCGGTGCATAGCGTGTCTAGCCAGGCGGCAATCTTTGCAGAGGCAATTAGATTTCCCGTCGTGACGCCAGCCAAGTTTGGTGGGGGGGCTCTCGTGAACGAGTGTGCAGGTCGACGCGGGTAGAGGCTCACAAATGATGCGCAATTTGTGAAGGTATCCTTTGCAGACTGTTTGGATAGAAGACGGGTCAGCGTTAAGCACCAGGTACGAATGAAAGACATGGCCAGGCTTACTTGGCCCAAGAGTAGCGTATCCAGGCATGCGTCTGCTATGGATGTAATAATTCAAGGCATTGTCGACTAATGGTTGGACCGCGCTCGCCGCAACCATACGGGCACTCTCCAACCTCGTTTCGAAGCCAGATAGTCCGGACGGGGTGCGCTCCATCTCAATTTGTGCAAAAGGTAGGGCTCGGGAATTCCGAATGGGTGCAGTGCGTGGAGATGAAGTTGGGAGGTCATGTTGGCCGAACAAAAGCTGCTGATACAGGGTTGCGAATTAGGGATGGTAGCCTAACCAGGCAGAATTATCGGACAAATTACTACTGCTGCCTGCTAGATGTTTTCACAAACTGTCATCACATTCACTATTTGCGATTTGGAACATGTAAATTGTATTTCTAATAACTTAGGGGATAGATTGAGCTAATAATTTCACGAGGATTATCCAGAAAATTCTTTCCGAGTCACAAGGTTTTCTACTTCCGATCTAAGATGGAGAAAGGAATCGATCAGCTCAAATTTTTAAGCAGAATAAGTACGCCCTCCCAGCTTCTCCCAGCTTCTCCCAGCTATCATCCTGTCATCTCTCGCTGATGAATGTAACGGCTTCCTAAGGTAATCAAGTCAGCTTCGATAAGGGCCTCAAGATCTGCGATGTCGTACTGAAACATAGGAGATCAAGCTTACTCAAACACAATGGTCTCGTCCATATTCGACATGGTATCTTCCATCTTTCTCGAGCAGTCGATCTCATCTTTTACTGGCAAGGCTTTCACGGTATGTCCGACAATAGACAATCCGCTAGGGACGGTCGCAAAAATTTTGTAAATCTCTGACCATCCCATGATTGCAGTCGGGCCCTTAAGAAGTAAGACCCTGGAGATAGTGTCCGGAGGAGGACTGGCAGCTGTCGGATTGTTAAACACTCCGTGTAATTTTATGCTGCGGATGGAGATCCCGTCAGGAGAACATAACAGATGGTGGAAACGTTTGGCGTCGGCCTTCTTGGTGAAGGTTACTTGGAACGCTCTCGTAGCATGTGTGAACCAGTTAAAGTTCCACATATGCAAATTCGAGATCTTCCCAGGCCTGATTGACTCCAATTTACCAAAAATCTCCTGGAGAGTTGTGTCAGGGTGAACATTGATCACCCAAATGCTACTATTCTCGTTAATTAAATTCTCGCTGACATGACAAAATAGGACATACCCAAGACCGGGACGCCGCACAAGCGCGCCAGCTTGACCACTTGTTGGCTGCTGGACAGCAGTTTCTTGGGGAATGTGGCTGGCTTGATACGCACCGGTCGACTTAGAGCCGCCGACTCCTGGTAGACCAACACTTAGGCTTTGACTACCGAAGCCTTGTCCTTGAATACCCCCGAATTGAGCCATTAACGGGACATTGCCATAACCTGAGTATTGTAAACCAGGGCCCTGCGGATAGGAAGGATGGAAATAGGGAGCTTGCAAAGAGGAAGCTTGCGAATAGTAAGCTTCCGAATATGGAGCCTGTGAAGGAGCTTGCGAAGAGGGAGCGTTCATGTATGACACTTTTTGTGAGAAGCCCAAAGATGAGCCACCGGTCTGTCCAGAATGGTGGTGATGCATAGCACTCGCAGTAGGGCCGTTAAAGTGTGGGGATACATGGCTTGATGTCAATTCCACGCCATCCGAGAAAGCAACAGAACTGCTACAGGTGTCGACAGATTCCTCCTCTCTTTCACCTTGTGCCTCACCCAGCTGTGACCCGCCACTCTTGGCCGCTCTGTTTAAAGGACTCTGTTTGGCAGGCACTGGGTTATGCGCGGCCATGGCACTCGGGAAGAAACTTGCGCTTGCCGGGTTCAAGCTCTGGGAGCGAACATGCGGATCCGCGACGGGCAGGTGTGCGGACTCCTCTGGCTTCGTGTGCCCGGTATTTTCGGCTTGCCTCGAGGAAAACACGGGACTTATGGGTTCTAAGTCGAGAGATCGACCGTTCGGCACGTATCCGGGCAAGAACTGCTCATTGATGTCGTCGAGCAGTCCATTGCCATTCGTGACCACAGTCTTCGGGCGCACGTAATCTGTCTTGGCTAAGATACAGTCTCGGCACAGGCAATCTGGTCGGCCATCGTGGAACATGCTTGGAGTTGGGCGGTCAACATTCTCGTGGGAAACATCTTGTACTGTGGAGGAATGAGCCTCGTGCTCCGCGCGCATTTTCTTGAAATATCCTCGCGCAACTAACAAAAGAGCAACTGCGCTAGCTTGAGGGTTTCTAGAGGGCCGGAGCAGCTGGTACTAGTATGAATGGAAGACGGTGACGTACTTGGACCTAGAGTCATACGGTCGGTCATCCTAGGACCATGTTGCAGGTACTGCTCGAAACCTCGCTGGACGGCTTCGTTCGCCCACATCTCCATTTTACGGGCATTTTCGGGAATGATGTCTGATACTTTGAGCTTGATATTCTCGTAGGGCGGGGTGCCAGTCTTTTCTGGGGTAGACTCCATGGTAGGCGTTTTTTGCGCTGGGAACTGGTATGAAAGTGCGCAGAATTGGTTAGGCAAAGAAATCTGTGCGATCGGGACGCAGCCGCTTTATTTTGGAAGGCTGGCGAAAGGTAGCTTGGTGTAAACAACACGACAGAAGACTGGCTAAGCGGTAGCGTAATTCGGCTAGTTACCAGCTTCAAAAATACGGAAAGAATTGAGCAAAGGCCACCGCCGTGCTCCATCGCAAGCTGCCCGTTCTTCTTAATAAGCTGCTTGGCCTAGTCGAACCTGACAATGATCCCGGTGAAGTAGCCTCTCAGTTTTGCCATCGTTGAATTTGATATCGATTGTTGCAAAAAGCTGTACCAAATTCCACCGTTGGCAAGGGGAGCGAGTTCCCTCAAGACGAACACACGAGTTCACTTGTAATTTACGGGCCCTTGGGTGAGTTTCTGATTGTTAACTTGTGCCAAACGGCGTATCATCTCATCCTAAAAACACTAATGCCGGCGAAGGGGTAGTTGATATGGCTGCGAAGAAGACGAGTATCGTGGACACTGTCGAGGGTGATTTGGAATGCTCTGCTCGGCATACCCACCCTGAAGTCCCGCATGCTTAAGTGGAGGACTTTCAAAGTTCGACATTCTCCAATCTGCAATTTCCCGAAAATATCTTCATCGTCACTTCGGGATAAAAGTTACCAAGTCAGCTTCTACTCTGGACATCGGTGAAGCCGCCAAGTGCTGCCCGGACTTGGGAAAGGAACGGGAGTTGCTGGCTTCATTGGACCCCAAATGGCGGCCTCCCATTATTCGCTAGCTTCTGGACGGGTGCCATGGGAAGCTAACTCCGCCGCCTTCGGGTCTGATGCCTGTACAGCGTGTGATACCTCATGATCAGGATGAATCAAAGAAAAGAGCTCGAAGAGACAAAAAGGTTTAGCCCCGTTTTCCTATTTCTCAGCGAGTGCGAGGCCGCGAGCTAGTTGCCTGCAATACCTACGGAAGCTGGAAAAATCTGTCTAATGGGCACCACCGTTACATTCTTTCAGCTGAGTATAAATCCCCGAACCTAGCAGTACCAACTCGTCAAACCCCACAATTACCGGACAGCAAAGGACCGAAAAGAACCACGATTCCAAGATCCAGGCAAACCCGGGCCTCACACATGCCCTCGAAGTCGAGTTCCTTTCTGCAAGAAACGGCACCCCATCCTGGGCATTTCAGCATTCCGGAGATTTTGTGGCCTGGATGGGCGCAGGGCTGGCAGTAGTTGACGGTTGGTAGTTGACTGCAGTTTAAAACTGCAGTTTGGCAGTTTAGTTTGACCCTTGGACTGAACTGCCAGTTTTAGTTTGACCTTTAAACTGAATTGCCAGTTTAGTTTAAATTGGTAGCATTTGATGATTTTGGTGGAAATGTTGGTATTTTCCTTATAAATTTAGGTTAGAATTCCTTTATTCCTTAGAAAAATAGCCATAAAAAGGTTAATCCGAAAAGAAGGGGCCGGAAAAATATTAAAAAATAGGAAATTATATAATTTTATGGATTTATTCAAGCTATGTTTATATTAATCGATAGCAATATAAAATAACATTAATTTATTATTTAAAATAAGATTTTCGCAAGCTTTTTTTATATATTAAAATACATATTATTTTCTATTGGATTTAATAAAAATATTTACAAAAAATAAAAAATAAAATTTCCTATTTTAATTAATTTTTTCCCTAAAAACTGGCAGTCCGGACTGAACTGCCAGTTTGGGCCTCAAACTGGCAGTTCAGTTTCAGTTTGACCCCCGGACTGAACTGGCAGTTCAGTTTAAAGCTCCAAACTGGACTGTTTAAACTACTTCCAGCCCATCATGGGCGTAGTAGAAGCTTATGTGACACATGATAAAAGACGAAGAGAACGCTTGTCTTTGGTAAATGGAACCTGGTTGTGATAATCCTCAAGCTCCGTTAAGAAGTTACCTCCAGCCCGCTACTGCCATCTCAGCTGAAATCCAAAGAGAACGTGCTAGAGCGATAATTAGCTCTCGACTTTATCAACCACTGTCGATTATCAAACCTACAATCAGGGTTTCAAGTTCCTCGTGAATAGCCCATAGGACCTGCTGGGAAAACCTCAAAAGTTTGCGCATCGAATCCTTGAAGCCCGTTGTGTTCTCGGCCGTACGTGTAGCCAAAATAGCCTGAGACATGCTGCTGTTGTCGGGAATCGTAGGGCGGATCATGGGCACATGTTTAGGAGAAGGAAGATGATTCCGGTATTTCGGATGCTCCTGCCCGATGCCGAAGCCCTCGTAGCCTTGTGCAAGTTGTTTCTGTTGTTCTTGGCCATCGTCTATTTGCGAAGAATCGAGTTGTGGTCAATCAGGCCTAGGTTATGGTCGGTAAAACCGTGCTGTAGAGATGGAAGATTCCAGAGTTGCGTGGCTACCTGGCCAATGCCAAAGGCTCCAGAATTCTGCGCATGCTATCGCTGTTAACCCCAGCCATGATTCATTTGGAAAGATCCGAACTGTGAGCCATAGTAGTCTTGTCTGACAAAAACATCTTGCTGAGAAGCAAGATTCCAAGGCTGCGACTCTACTTGGCTGATGCCGAAGTCTCCGAAAACTGGCGGAAGTTGTTGATGCTGGCCCGGGCTATCGTCAAGCTGAGGAGATGAGAGCTGCGGGACGGTTACGCCCAAGCCATAGCTGTCTTGTACGTTGGCGAAATCACGCTGGAGAGAAGAGAAGACCGATTCCTGGAATCCGCGGGCAATAGGGTTCAGATTGGACCCTATAATATCGGAAGTTTGAGACGATTGGCCCATAATGTTCTGAGATTCCTTGAGTGATACTAATGGTCTCTTCGATCGCTATTCATGCTGCTTTTGCCTGCGCACAATCGACTCGTTTTGAGGAGGAGTCCTTGCGGGAGAGATGGTGCGGTTATCGTTGTCGCTCACAAGTCACAACTTCTTCCTGGAGCAGACGTTGAGACAGGTTCTGTGGTTCGGTGGGGTGGTGAGACCATGGGCTGCAATGTTGACATTGGCAATTGACCCTGGGACGGAGCTCATGAGAGGCATAGTAGATGTAGGAGCGCGGTTATGTACGACCCGTGAGAGAGCGCGGTTGTATCTCGGCGGGAGCGGTCGGAAGCATGAACGCATTACCTAGAGTATTCTGTTAGATAGGTACGTCGACGAATGGTGCATACTCTTCTTAACACTTGCCAGCAATCATTCCGCCTTGAGTCATGGTGTGGCTGTTGCTGGAGTTTCTGCTGCTATTGGGAGCTTGCATCGCGGCGAGACTTGTCGTTATTGAACACAAGCAGGTAATTGAAAATGGTGAGTGTAGTAGAGAGGAACAACTGGGCTTGTTCGGGTTGTGAAAAATCCAGATGATTTTGCGCAGGTGTATATGGAAGAGGGAGAAAAAGTTTAGCGCGCGGCTGTTGTATGCGGGAATCTCACTTCTGCAAATTGCGAGGCGAGCTTGCGTTAGGTTCGGCAATTTGCTCCTCGGGAATGACCTCTGCTAGCAAGCCCTCACGGACGATGAGCGTGAATCTGTCCTGTTGTCGCCGAACATTCTGACTAGCGTCACCGGGCTTGATTTCGGAGACATGATGCTTGCTGTGGAAGGTTGGAAGACATGTGAGCAGCTGGACGCTAGAATCCGCAGTGACCACAAGATGAGCGAGAGCTTCTGAAGCTTAAAATCATGAGGCTGATGAAGACGACAGCTTCTGGCCAGTCTGAGTCAATGAGTGAGATCTCCTTCCTGTCATTCTGTTTGGTTTGTCGTTCTGAACTCCGATCTTAGTAGCACTTCGCTGGGATGAGACTTTGGAGCTGTCCATATATTGGTAGATCATAATCCGATTAGTGGTGAAAGTCACCAGCTATTGAGACGAGACGACTTATCGAAGCCTTGCGGAATTCACCTCTTAAGTAGATAACTTGGCCATTTATATAGTCGGGAACTTTCGAGACTGCCAGCTAAATCACTGACCCAGATTGGCGGCTGGAGTCTCCACGCTATCTAATATTACGCAAGGAAACTAGGTCTTGTAATTTATGTACTTTGTCTAATAAGACAAGAGTATCTAAGGGGAGACTATCTTCCTAGCGTGCGTCCACTAAAGCACCCATTTGACAAGGAAGCCCTTCTGCGAAACACACCATCTCCCAAAAACAACATCCCCGAAAATCCGCCAACCCCCAAGGATACCACTCCCCTAAGATACCATCCCCAAAGAAATCCATCTCAGTCAACCGCCCATTATAACATCTCCTCTGCTGCTAAGAAACTTTCGGTCAAAGCAACTACCCCTCCGAACCAATCATCGAAGGAAGAACGTATCAGCCACGTAAGAAAGAATCATAAGACAGTTCGATGACTCTTCTCACTCGGTATGCGCTCGAGGCCTAGAGGAATTGGCACTCTTATCCTAGACCTTGGGTCTTCTCTAAGACGTCTGGCAGCTTTCCACCCAGTTGTTTAGGCGTTCAAAGACCGGAATTAGAGCATGGGCTGAGTCGGAGGAAGCGCCGTGGGGTTCTCAGCCGGATCAGGACAAAATCCAACCGCGAAAGGCGTACCGGGAATTGGTGGGTAAACAGTCGTGATCCAAGCGGAAGCCACCTCCGCCGTGTTGATGCTGCTAAACGAAAACTCCATCCACGAGCGACTGCTATCTCCATACACTCCCACTGCAGATGTCGTCCACCTCTCGAGGCCGTCCCAGAAGTCGCCATGTGACATAAGGTAAGCTTGCCAGAATTGATAATGCATAACTGCCACTGGTCCCGTTACTCTGATCACCCTAGTCTTCGTCATATCCATCAACGGTGCGATTCCGCTATAATTAAGGCGGCCGTCAAACCTGTTACCGCAAATAAGCGCAAAAGGAGCAGTTTTTGTGACAGCAATAAAAGCTTTGGCTTCCCACGGCCGGGAGAAGTATAGGTCCGCAGTACGCAGCCTACCCTTTTCATACCTTCTCATCTTGAAGTATACGACCCGGCCTAATTGGTGTGACATAAGCGTTTGGAAGACGTCGAAATCCGTCGCTTCTTTCGAAATGCGGGTAAGGTAGACACCGCAATTCAAGAAATCGGGGTATCCTCCCAAGATGCGTGGCTGGTTCTGGAAATGGGAAAGCAGACCATAAGTTACTGCAAATTGTCCGTTCGCAGCTGCCATCGCCAATGCTTCAAGGTTCTGCCTGCGGGCAACCTCCCGAGCATGGGCAATATGCTGCAGAATCTGAGCTGAGGTCTGCTATTGAGGTAGTATTTGGGCGGGTGGGATGCCCTGCAGGACCAGCTGGTCGGCTTGCTGCTCGGTGGAGGCTTGGGTGGGAGGTTTATTTTGCTGAGTCAAAATCTCGACGGAAGAGGAGGGGTTTTCCTGGGTAGTAGATGAACCCTCGTCAATCCCTTGTTCTTCTTTGGGTCCGACGATGACGGAGGGGGAGAGGCTTCTCTGAGGTATGGAACTACGCTTCGGGACGATTCGATCTTGTAAAAATGCCGGCCTACGCGCAACGGCAGCGGGAGGAAGCGGGCCTTTGCCACGGCGCTTGAGGTATCTCGAAACGATATCCACGACTTCATCCTGCAGTTCTCGAGGCTGCAGAAAATGGACAACTATAACGGAAGTTAGTGGGAATCTATACGGTCATCGTCACTTTCACCAAAGAAGAATTTACTCTGCGCTCGTTCTCGAACGTCTGGCACCCAATGGGCCCAATAGGATGGCGGCGGTTCACGACTATCCCGAGCGACCTTGCTTAGCACCGCCATTGTTATGGCGCGATTGGTTTGACAGTCGTCGAAGTGATCAGTTCTCAAACTAAATCTCCAAGACAGTCGCAGTCGTGGTTGGGTAAAGGAAAGGTTGCGCGGTATAGGTGCCGGGCGCCTTTAAATCAAAGTTTAAAATAGCGGCAGAAATCTCGCCTCCCGCTTTTAGCGCGCGTCAAAATCGAATATCACTTTCGGGTGATGTGATATCGGCCTGTTGCTCCTCAAACAGCCTTTCGTTTGGAAATTCTATTTTTATAAAACCGTGTGAATACCATCCGATGACATTTGAAGCATTTGGAATTCCCGTAAACCACATCGCATTTATTTTACGAGATCGACAAAATGCTTTAAAACTTTATACTTAATTTAAATAGCCCTGCATTGATAAACGGTAAGTAAATTTAAAATACCTAGGTATTGAGTGCGCAAATAGCAAGCGGTAGACCATGCAAGACTCGACGTGCTCCCAAAAGTGTCTTGCAGTTAAGAAATAAGGTATATATATTTCTAATATTACAAAAGGATTTGTAGGCTAATACGGTTGCAAGCCTTAGAGCTAAGCAGGCGTCCAGTCTCGCCAATCGTTTTTTTGAAGGTGCCATGTCCTCGGTTTTCCAAAACCGCCGCAATCATCACTGAAGCCTAATAGTCCCCTGTATCTAGAGCCTGAACTCTTTGTGCCGAACGAAGCATATGACACTCGGTTATGTTTAATCCGCAAACCTCAATAATGCCTGCCTGCCTTGAACTTGCGCCGCGGGACTTTCAGCGGGATCGGGGCGAAACTCATAGGAAAAGTCCGGAAACCCTTGCAGAGTACCAGCCTGGTCTTGAAACATAGTTAGCAAGCTGTAGGTGACGGGAATTTGCCCATTTGCTGCTGCCCTTGCCAATCCCTCGATATTCCGTCTTCTGATCGTCTCATGAGTGCGTGCGGCATACTGCATGGATGCCAATTGCTCATGGGACACCAGTTGACTGGATCCGACCAGCAAGGACGCGGGCTCCCCGGCGTTTTCTTCGCTAGAGGAAGAAGCCTCGAGCTCTTGTGAATCTTCGCCATTTCATCGCTCCTGACTCGTGTATTGCGGATGGGGATTGGACAGGTTTGTAGTGCTGGATTGCGCTTGGTTGGCGGATTCATGCACTATGACGGACCGCTCCAGCGACGCAGTTGACTCCAGCGAGGCAGCCGATTCCATGGAGGTAGCCGACTCCTGGGAAGCAGACGAATTCTCAGCCACGATATCTTGCTGCGGGAGACCTTGGTCGGTGGCGGGAACAGATGAAGGACGGGGTTCCAACGCAGGCGCAAAGATTTTCTGGAGATGGGCTATGACGCGCTGTTCAGCAGGGCTGGATGGTGGAGGCACCGGCTGTAGGGTCTGGATCACTGTGATGGAGGTTAGTGAGAATGCGCAGCTGCTTTGGTGATGAAACCCACGTTCTGCTCGTTCAAGAGCTTGAGATCGCTTCCATTTTTCGTAGATGCGGTAATCGACCTTGCGCAACCAGTGGTTCGAAGGTAGATTGGTGTGACCGCTGCAAGCTCCTGTATGGTGTAATTTTCCTCGATGATGCCTTGCTCGCATGATAGATCTTCTTCGGGCTCGACAGTGAGAGAGAGAGGCAGAATCTGAGCCATGAGAGCTTCTTTCCGGGTTACGGTAGCTTTTGGAGTTGGAGTGAACTCTCTTGGTCGCGGTTGTTGGAGGGCTCGGTTCACTATAATGGAGATTAGCGCGAATGTAGAGCGGCTTTCACAAGTAAATCTACTGTGTGCTCGGACTTGAGCGCACCTTTGCCGCCATTCTTCGTACTCTTGCCGTCTTCGCCTCAAAGTCCACTCAGAGGGCACATTGCCATCAGCTGGGTTGCCCAGTGCCCACAAGCCTGCTCGAGCTTCGAGCCATCCTCGACTCGGGACAGACGGCTTTTGCCACGTCTTTGGGGTACTCGCCCTTGAATATCTTCTTGATATCTTGGATTTGCATGATAAGCTCAAGGTCCTCTCATGCCACGTCTTCCGAGAAATATTGTTGTTTGATGGCATTGTACAGATGCAAGACTGGGGGCAGAATGCCCCACCGATTTCCAAATTTCAATACCTAGTCCAAGATGAAGATGAATGGATCGAAGGTCGTGGTCTTGGATTTGGATACCCCAGGTTTGGGGTCGTTGTTGGAAAGAAAGGAAGAGCAGCACCGTGTTGGTGCTGACATGCTCGTAAACGAAAATGGGAAATAGCGGCAGGAAACTCGCCTACCCCGTCTAACGTACGTTAGAACCTGTAAATCACGTGTAGACACTTGGATTATAAATCATCTCTACTTCTCTAATACCTCATCATCTATCCAGTTTCAAAATCGTTTCTGGTTTCTCCAGTTTGAAATTTGCCAAAACTTTCGTGAGTAAACCGGGAGCTTTTAGATATACGAACAAGAGAGTCATTACCAAAGTCAATAATAAGCATAGAGAGAGTGGATTTAATCGCCGAATTCGTATTCCTCAACTATAGCACTACTATTCCCCATATCCCCCTATTCTTCCAACCCAAGTCCGCAGCTCTTGCTATCGCCCCTGCCATACCCATATGCGGAAACTCAGTCGGCAAATCTCAAGGAAGCATGAAATCCTAGATGCGGCGCGGGGTTCTCGGCCGGATCGGGGCGAAACTCAACGGCAAAGGGGCCACCGTACATGGGCGGAATGGCGGATACCCAGCCTGGGACGAAGTCCGCGTACCCCCTAATTTCAGTGAACAAGAATTCCATGTATGCTTGGGTGGGCCTGCCAGGGACAGGGATCGCAGAACCCGTCCATCGCTCAACGTGGTCCCATGCGTCGCCATGCGCAGCAAAGAAGTTCGTCCAGAATGCAGTGCCCATCGCAATCATCGTGTGACTCGGTCCCGAAATGCGCACTACTCGAGTGATGTTCTCAGTGAAAGGGGGAATGCCGGTGTAGTTCAGTCTAGCGTCGAAGCGCTCATCACAGACCCAAGCGAATGGACTGGACTTGGTCGCAGCAATGAAGTTGGCAGCCTCCCAAGGGCGTGAGAAATAAAGATCCGCTGTTTTTTGAGTGAGGCCATGCGAGCTGTGTCGAATGCGGAAGTACACAACTTTGCCAAAATGGCTAGCTGTAAGCATGTCGAATACATCTCTCTTGGTTGCGTTCTTGGACAGACGAGTGATGAATACGCCGCAGTTCAGGAAGTCCGGGTAGCCGGCGAGTGTACCGGGTTGATCGCGGTACCATGAAATCAACTCTTGAGAGACGTGTACTCGAGCATTCACTGCCCAATCGGCCCAGGCTTGGAGGTTCTGCCTGCGGCATAACTCCTGAACTCGCTCCAACTCCTGAATATGATCCAGTTCCTCGTCTTGATACACCGCCGTTTGCAGGGACTCGAGCTCGGAGGGGCATTGTTGCTCGTTCTCGGGGCTCTCGAAGCTTTGGAAATAAACATTCGATGAAGCGTATGCGGGCTGCTGAAGAGCACTTTGGTCTGGGAGTGAGCGCTCATCGTGGAGGAGACTTGGATCTTGGAGAGCAGGCTGGTTTGAAAGAGGCTGTTGGTGTTGGGGACTAAGTTGGTCATGGGAGACGATCGGATGCTGGAGCCCAGTCTGGGGGTCTTGGAGACTAGCTTGGTTCTGCAAAGCAAGCCGGTTTCGAATAGCAATCAGATTTCGGCGAGCAATCTCGTGGCTTCGGAGAGCGACCTAGTTCGGTAAAGCAACCTGGTTATGGAGGGAACGCTGGCCTCGGAGAGACATCTGCGCTTCGACAGTGTTTTGGTCTGATGTCTCGGAGTTGGGAAAATTCGTTCTGCGGTCTCCGAGGAGCCTGTCGAGAGTGGGGTTCGATGCTGGCAGCCCTGACGTGCGAGATGATGCAGTCGCTAGGATTTCTGTGAGAGATGTCAGTGAGAAGATACATGATTGCTTGCGCACACAAGAGGACTTACGAGATGCTCGACGAGCAGCGCGGTATCGCTCACAAATTTTTCGGACCCTAGCTGGAACCCTGTAGGTCGAGTGGTCCGGAGCATCTTCGCAGGGAGCTCGCGTAAACTTCCCCATGGCCGACGCTATTGGAATGAAACGTGACTGAGGTCGTCAAGAAAGGTCTTGGAGTGCGGTGGAGTCGAATGATGGAGGAAGTTGACTACTTGAGCATAGGAACGTGGTCCGTCGTTGCTAGGGATAGAACAAGAGTTACTTCGTCTTGGTAGCAGTGAGCAATAATATCCTACGGTTCAAGATTTCCGCTTGGCTAGCGCCATTACAATATCACAACTAGATTCTGCCGCTAAAGCTTAGTAATCAAGCTAAGTGACCAGTCAATATCATCATTGGGGAGTCCACTTTTTACCGCTCCTCGAGCCTTTTGTCGTGTGTTTCGCTGTCAAAAGGGGGTAATTTTTGGGGAATAAATAATTGTGTACCCAAATAATTAATAATGAAAATAGCAAGCATTGAATTCCATTTGTAGAAACTAGTAAGGAAAAGGTGTTTTATGGTAAATCAACATAGCTAATACCCTAGTATGGTAGCCCAAAATTAACAAAGGGGTGATGAGCTTCACGGTCACCTCACCAGTCAATCACCTGGCAAATCGTAGTAAGGACAACAGCGCACGTGCGATAGGAACTTGGGCGCTAACAGCTAGGTTTGCCAATCTTTGGAGGTTCTGTCAGCGTATCAACTCGTGGGCTATGGCCTGTCTGTATTGTTGGGTCTATTAAAGTGCTACAACCAGTTGCGCTGAACGTGGGTCCACATGGGACTCTTTGGCTTCATAACTCTCGTCAGACGTATGGTGCTGTTCGTAGGCAAGAGTCCACTCGTCTCCACCACTAGCATCAGAGGATGACAGCGGGCTGGCGGTGGGGATGACTGCATGTCCGTCGGTGGTTCTTTCGTCGGCATTGGTATTCGCAGTAGGACGTGATGTGTATCCGTCTGCGTGTGCTCTTGGCTGCTATCCTGGTCATACTGTGGAGGTCTTGGCCGGGGATCTCAAGGGAGAAATAGGAGCTTCGAATGCTCGGTCGAGGGGAAGATGAGGTGGGCGTCTGCACGGGCTTTCGAGGTCCTTGGTCTGTAACTCTGAGGTCAGGAAATGCAGGTGATTGATTCTCTTTAAGAAACTTACAGCGGTATCGCATCCTGGCTGCGTATTGCTCCCACCACTCATAGCAGCCCTCGTAAGGCTCTTTGCGCGCCGCCTCACTCATAATGGAGTCTGAGTTGCACGATAACCGTGGAGGTTACAGGGAAATGAGGCCTAGCGTAATTTTACCCCCCTTCTCGAGTGTTTTGTCGTGGGAAGGTTCCCCTGTCAAAGACTCAAAAAGGGGTAATTTTCGTAAGTAAATAAGTGTATACTCAAATGATCGACAATAAAGATAGAAGAAATGGATTTGCTTCACAAACTCTAGTAAGTAATGCTGCTGTCTTGTGATGAATAAATATAGCGAATAACTAACGTGATAGCCCATGGCTGACAAAGGGATGATGAGCTTCACGGTTGGCTCACCGGTCGACCATCGACCATCACAACGAATGGTGATCTTCCGATCTTGCAGTGAACTAGGTAAGACGGGCGAGCTTCCTTTTGTGCAGCTATTTGAGATTCAGTGTTTATATTCGCGCTGGGACAAGTTCAGCAACTCACCTTCCACTCCCAGCTTGACAATTCCGAGGGTAGTAGGGCCCATTTGCCAGTCTGAGTCCTTCATTCAGCGACAGTGGCAGTCCGCCTTTCCTTCTTTGCTTCATCGCTCTCGAGTCATCAACGATGGAGAATTCCACGCTGAGATGGATGGCACAAGAAGGTCGCAGCGACTACCTCGAATGGTTCGACGAGAGATTTGTTCGAATGCGCTCCAAGCGTAAGTTCTCCCTCGCATCAAATAACAAAATGTGTAAGTACTCCCGCTAATTCCGGAAATCACAGGTAAGCAACCCCGTCAGACCTTTGGCTTGCACATTCCTCCACACCAATACAGCCCACAGGAGGCTGGAGGACCCGGCCAGTGGTTTTTCGACAAGCTCGACAAGGCACCTTGCTTCATCCCACTCCCCAAAATCCCCAAGTACGCTGTGCCCCGCGGATATGTCATTCCCCAGAAGCGAGCGGGTTCAGGTATCATATCCGTACCTGGAGCTGGAGGCGCAGTTGCTCATGAGCAGTATGCGTGGAGGGGATTTCGTCAGACGTCGCAGGCTCAACAACAAGGCCAGATGCAAGATACGGCCTTTGGAAACATATCGGGAGCTGGAGCTGGAGGCGCAGTTGCTCATGAGCAGCATGAGCCTCGGGGATTTCGCGAGATGTCGCAAGTCCAACAACAAGCTCTAGGCACCCCATTCGTCGCTGGAGCTGGACGCACAGTTGCTCATGAGCAGTACACGCCTCGAGGATTTTATCGGACGCCTCAACTTGAACTTTTTCAAGGCCATCAGCAAGCCTTGATGCAAGACCCGGCTTTGGGCACCCCATTCGTCGCTGGAGCTGGAGGCACAGTTACTCGTGAGCAGTACACGCCTCGAGGATTTTATCGGACGCCTCGAGGATTTTATCGGGCGCCTCAACTTGAACTTTCTCAAGGCCATCAGCAAGCCTTGATGCAAGACCCGGCTTTGGGCGTCCCATCCGTCCCTGGAGCTGGAGGCACAGTCGCTCACGAGCAGCATGTGCCTTGGGGCTTTCATCAGACGTCGCAATTCCAACAACGCCGTCAGCAAGCCTTGATGCACGAGACGATTTTGCGCACCCAGTTCCGCGCTGAAGCTGGAGGCGCAGTTGCTCATGAGCAGTACACGCCTTGGGGATTCCATCAGACGTCGCAAGTTCAACAACCGGCTCAGATGCATCCGCAGACAATGAGCACAGCCGCAGCTACTCAAGGCCGTCAGCATCAGCAATCCTTGATGCAAGAACTGTTGCGCAAGCAGAACGAACACGAATTGAAGCGCAAGCAGGAAGAACAAGAATTCTTGCGCCAGCAGCACGAACAAGAATTGTTGCGCCAGCAGAAAGAACAAGAATTCCTGCGCAGGGAGAAAGAACAAGAATTCTTGCGCCAGCACCACGAACAAGAATTGTTGCGCAGGGAGAAGGAACAAGAAGAACGTGAATCGATGCTCAGGCAGAACGAACAAGAGTTGGTGCGCAAGCAGGAAGACCAAGAATTCTTGCGCAGGGAGAAAGAACAAGAATTCTTGCGCCAGCACCACGAACAAGAATTGTTACGCAGGCAGAACGAACAGAAGATGCTCGAGATGCTTCGACGAACTTACAAGTAAGGCAGTTGGAATGGTGTTGGCATGACCTGCACACCCGTAGTTGGTCAGTTGTGTGGTAGGTAAATGCCTAGAGCTATTGTACTAGTTAGTGGGAATGGCTTCACCTTGGGGGAGAGCTCTTCTCTACTCGGAAGAATGATAACTCTTTGACTGCGTACCGGCGTTCTTTTTGACGCGCTACCGCTTTGGTTCGTTCATGTGATCCTGCGGAACCGATAAATGCCAAGGTTCGCTCTACTTTTGGGGTATCAGCTTTCTAATTCATGGAATTCTGTCTTTTCTCACCCATCTCTGCTTCTTGGAACTTGGCGATGTTTTCATGAAATTCTGCAACAGTAATCGAGTGATGAGTAGGGACGTAAAGGATAAACCGGGGATACCTAGCTGACGATGAGCTTATATGACCCAAGAGAGGCCAAACTATCAGTCATCAAGGAGCTTTGTCTCGAGCATATAAAGAAGTGAAGGGGATTAGTTTTGCATAGATTGTAGCTAACATCGATCTTCCCAAACAGGTTTGAAGCAGGTACCCCTGATCATTTCATTGATAAAAGCCAAGATAGCAAAGCTTTTAGAAAGGTTTCGAAATACATCCTGCGAAAAACGTACAAGGAAATGAAAAAGCATAGGCCAACAATCATCCCTCAGACCGGCCTCTTTTCTCCATCACTGTTCCCCGAAGGTGGAACCCTTGATATCTCTATCGCTGTCAGCCACGTTGAGCAAAGAGCACAGAATTCCACCTTCTGCGGATACATGGAGACAGTAACGAGGCTGGAACGCGCCCATGGAAGGGGCGGGCAGAAGATGGTACGAGAATGAAACCAAAAATTGAGGGATGGCAGGGACAAAGATGGTCCGAAGGCGATGACCAAGAAACTCAGAGTGATGAAGCAGCTCATGATTCAGTCGGACTAGAGTTCTAGGACTCCAGAGCCATGCAAATATGAGCAAACAAACACCAACTGAGAGCAAGTTCCACCACCTTCCAAACACTTGGAGCCAACATCCATCTCATGAGAAACCTGTAGTCCAGATCCCCCGAAGCGAAACGAAGCTGTTCTCCGCAAGCACAAGGCAGCACGCAACCCAGATTACTCGTCGTCCAACTCATACACCGAACTCTGAACAGCCAGAAGGCTCATAGCTGGACTGTTCTTCGCTGAAGTCGTGGTCCTCGGTGAGTGAGAAGCTCCACCGCTTTCCAAGCATCTGAAACCAATCCTCATGTCGCAAGGAACACGCATCCAAGATTCCCAAAACCAACACAAAGCCGATCCTCTTTGCATATCCCAAGTGGCACCCAGCTCGAGCTTATTAGTGCATGTAGGCAGGCTCAGACCCGAGTTTAGGTCACCATAGACCGCACAACCGGGGTCCCGGGCATCGAGCTCGTCGGCGTATAAATCGACAGATCATCCGACGACACACTGCCAGCTTCACTGTTGACAGAAGTAGCAGGAAGGCGCTGTTGATCTTGTTCACCCTGTTGAGCTTGCTCTTGTTGCTGAGGTTGCCCATACCTTACCTATAAGATGTTAGAAAACAGGTTCTCGAAAAGTTGGAACAAGGGGTGGAAATTGGGATAAGGGGTGACATACAGTCTGTTCCCTATATCTTGGAAGAAACTGTCCCCAAAAGTCTCGTGTGGTTTGACAAGTGTTTCCCATAGGGTAGGAATAATATCCTTCAATCTGAACCTGAGATCGAGACGGCCGGGGAACTGTGTCAACTGGTTTGTTCTCACCAGGACGACCGCACTGTGCGCAGTCTGTTTCGGAGAACCAAGTTGCCAGAAGTAGTGAATTAACACTCAAGCCTTGAGCGACGAGGTCTTCGGCATCGTAGAGAAGGTCATATTCAGTGAAGTCCCAGTCAAGAGAGAGAACGAGCGACTGGAGGAATTTCCCTGGCCGTTCCTTCCTTGGCATCGCTCTTCTACGGCTGCCGCAGAAGGTGCATCGGGGGAAACCATACTGGGTGTTTTTCGAGCAAAATCGCTCCATCGCCGCGTGTAACTCCTTTGGAAGCAAATGCTCCCATACCCATTGCTTCATTCCCGCGTACGCCTCCATGCGGCGGCATCGGGCCTGGTGGTCGCTGACGAGAGCTCCTCTGCATCCAGGCTTGAATTGATCTTCGGCGTACAGCCATTCCCCGAGTGGCGAGATGAACTCTTCTGGGTAATCCATCCATCTCCCGCAGGATGCCCTCAACTCCTCTACCGAATTGGCTGGTTCCAAAAGAACCCTATGAACAGTACGCCAAATCAACCGATCGACGAGAAGACTCATGTGAGGGACCCAGTACCGAAGCCTAGCCACCGACCGATCGTAAGGTGAGTCCATCTCGGTGGGAGAAGCCGTCGAGGCTCGGGGTAGGAGCCCTAGGAGGAGTGGGATGCTTGTACAGAACCTAAGGCATAACAGTTCAAGACGGCCGGTGATAGCGGTCCCGGTCGGTATAGCAGGTCGCTAATGCACTCGCAGGGACGAGGTGACGAGGGTCCGCGGCGGATGCACAATTGCACACGCGGAGAGCAGAGAGGCTGGGGGACAGAGCGGCCTTTTAAAGCAATTAAGCAAACTCGCAACCGACTTCCTCCTCATGACCTTGGTACACCACATCTGGGTCGCAGCGGGCAGCATGACTAGACTTTGCTGCGCCTCTCATGATTCCCAAGAGAGCATGAATTTGGTACGCTGATAAGGAAATGCGCCCGAAATACAAAGCTGGGTACGGTTTGCGGTCTCCGTCCCTGGGTCTGAAGCAATTGGAAATACAACAAGTAACCGACCACTTTCCAAATGACTGAGATCGAGGAGAATATTACAAGTGATTGTAAATGTCCCAAATAACCGAAAATATCTCAAGTAATTCGGAATGTTCCAAGTGATTCGGAGTATCTCAAGTCATTCGGAGTGTTCCAAAGGATTCAGAATATAACGAGTAATTTGAAATATTACGACGATGGCCTCAGGCGTAAGGAAGAGACGTGAAGCACAACATAGACATGGAAAGATAGACAACCAACTTGACCTTGAAGACCGTGGACTCCTGAACCGTGGTTTGCATACATGTATCATGCGCATCTAGACCCCTGCGTTTGTTTTCAGCTTCTTCACTTTCGCTAAAGCGCCGAGTGCCAGTTGAATCATACCTGAGGAGTGAGGATAAACATTCAGCTGTGTCCTGCTTGTTGGAGAACTGTGGT
This sequence comes from Cyclaneusma minus, assembly GCA_037179335.1. Taxonomy (NCBI): domain Eukaryota; kingdom Fungi; phylum Ascomycota; class Leotiomycetes; order Marthamycetales; family Marthamycetaceae; genus Cyclaneusma; species Cyclaneusma minus. The sequence goes on from JAKZHN010000013.1 coordinate 927,801, forward strand.
CAAGAAAAGCGAGGTTGAAAATTCCCGCATCGGGCTCCACGAAAGGTTGAGCCTCAAGCGATGGTTTTGCCTAGAGACGCTAGGCCCAGAATGCATAATGGTATGGACTCGTATTCCCATGGCGCAATACGAGACGGAAAAATTGATGGAGATCCCCCGCATTTCCTTCCCCGCAAACAACCACCGTTCCCAAGACTTGACTACATGCACTTCAACTCCGTCCCTGGTACTCCGTCTTCGTGGAGGGATTCTCTATGCGCGCCAATCGCAAGGAGAATTCGATCTAGATTTTAGCCGCCCGAACATGCTTGGACGATGAAGTTTCCTGATGGAATATTCCCAATCGTCGGGTGTACCTACATACCCTGCTGCTGAGGCCTGTTCGAGACGTACAGGGATCGATTACTCGCCCGTCATTCGGTGTAGCCGCGTAGAGGGTTGGTCAATGGCACATATTCTTGAAAGGTGTCTGTCGATTCCCCAGATGCAGATGCCGAGCGTGTTCCGCGGACCTGGGACCAATCGGCCTACTCCAGGGGCATATGCAGGATTGCCATGATCCATCGACAGGGTTGGCTTTGTGGCGACGACCTTCACGGGAATATATAAGTACTTCCGTACACAGGTTTGTTGTTTTCCAGTTCTCTCAAGCGGTCCTGGCTTGTTGTGGTCATTCCTCTTTTCCTCTGTCAATCTTTGACTATCAGCCGTGTTTGAAAGCCATGTATCTCAAGTTTCTTGCCTTTCTGCTTCTGCCAGCAGCGGTCTTCTCACTTCCTTCGCCACCAAAGCCCCTCCGGTTAAGACAAAGCAATGAAACCTTCCTTGACCACACAATCTTCTCTCCTCCAGCAACCTACAACAGCCCAAGAGTACTCTACACCCGCACCGTCGAGATCGACAATGGCACCCTCCTAGCAACATGGGAAAACTACAGTCCCGAGCCCCCTCTGGTCTACTTTCCCATCTACCAATCCACCGACCAAGGTTCCACCTGGACGCAAATCTCCAATGTCACCGACCAAGTCAATAACTGGGGCCTGCGCTACCAACCCTTTCTCTACCAAACCACAACCTCCTTTGGTTCCTACCCAGCCGGCACCATTCTCTGCGCCGGCAACTCCATCCCCACAAACCTCAGCAACACGCAAATCGACCTCTACGCATCAACCGACAAAGGCTACACCTGGACCTTCGTATCCCACATCGCAGCAGGAGGCGAAGCCGAGCCCGACAACGGCCTCACGCCAGTCTGGGAGCCTTTCCTCATGGCTTATAACAATTCCCTCGTAGTCTACTATTCCGACCAGCGGGATGCCTCACACGGCCAAAAACTCGTGCATCAAACATCCTCAGACCTGCTAAGTTGGACTGATCCCGTGGACGACGTAGCATATGCAAACTACACCGCGCGTCCCGGAATGACCACAGTCACACAGCTACCAAACGGTCAATACATGATGACCTACGAATACGGCGGCGGTCCAGGCTTCTCATCATATTCATTTCCCGTATATTACCGCATCGCTTCAAATCCGCTGGATTTCAATGAGAGTGAAGGGTATCCGGTGATTGGCGATGGGGTGCAGCCGACTAGCTCGCCGTATGTGACGTGGAGTTCTGTGGGTGGGAAGAATGGGACGATTTTGGTGAGTTCGGGAAGCGAGGCGCAGTTGTTTTGGAATCAGGAATTGGGAGCCGTGGATGGGTGGCATGCGGCGAATACTTCAGTTGCTGTGGCGTATTCGAGGCATTTGAGGGTTTTGGGGGAGGATGAGGATCTTTTGTTGGTTATGGGTGCGGGGGCGTTGCCGCCGAGTAACAATACTGTTACCGTGAGTGTGTTGGATATCGAGGCGACGGTTGCCTGATGGATTTGGGAGGATAGCTTGGGGATGAGAATCATGAATTTGGCTACCACAGCTTCAAGCTTTCGGTGCAACTGGGCGCTGGGTGAAGTCGGTGCCTGTAGCGGGGGTGTGTGAATGCTGCCTGAGAGACGGTCGAGCAACCATTCTTGCCAATTTCTGGTAATACCAGTCCTCATGTTTCCGTTGAGCGACGGACACCTGTCAAGTGTCAAGTGCGTTAGTCTATGGCCGCCGTCCATGCATGTCCCCCAATCCATTCAGTGGTACTCCTCGCTACCATCAGTTCAACCCACAGGAACGACTCTTCCCCGCCACAAAGTTGCGGCACAACCCAAAAGCCCTTTCAGTTGCGAGCATGAAACTAAGGAATATTTCTAGGCAGAAAGCAAGTGGCAGACAATTGAAACCACTAGTCTCACTACGTGCATTTCCTGGAATCAAAATCACATAAGAAGGAGCTCCTTTACTATCTTCCTTCACTTCTCTACTTCCCGCATTCTCCTTACTTCCAGTCTCAAAAGAACATCGTAAGTCTTCCAAATAAATCTCCATCATCCTAATAATCATGAGCTAACACAAGAACAGTTTCGAAATCCATCAAGATGGCGCCCCATCCAATCTCCAAAGTCCGTCGTAGCATGCTTCCATCTTCCTCCGACGTCAAGACTTCCAAGACGTACGTGAAGGATATCGCAAGGAGCCACTACGCTAGATACCAGAAGATTTTCAACAAAGCAGCTGCTGCCATTCCCAGAAAGCAAAAAGCCCGTCCCCTCGACATCTTGTCAGCCGACTTCCCTCCAAAGTCGCCTGTGCCCACCACTCTCTCCCAGTCCCGCCTCGACGACAACCATGGCTTCCCCGACCAAAATGCCTATTTTCGCTCCATCCTCCAGCCCCCACCGCGCGCTCAAATCTCAGCCAATCCCATGACCCCTGCACCCAGCGTCAGCTGCCTCACCCTCGCCAGCATTTTCCCCGCTTTCCTCATCACCTGGTTCATCCTCGTATCCATCAGCACTGTCATCAAATACGTGTCTCGCAGTCGCGCCGCTGCTCGTGAAGTTCTACCGGTCGTCGAGGACGAGAAGGAAAATGGTGGATTTCCGGCTTATTATGATGAGAAGACTGCCGAGTATTGCTGCCGTGATTGCGTTGTGGGTGTTGCTGACTCTTGCGATGAGGATCACGAGAAGACTAGACAGGCCTTGATCAGAAGTGCTTTGGCTCATCGGGCTTATGATGAGAAGACTGCCGAGTATTGCTGCCGTGATTGCGTCGTGGGTGTTGCTGATTCTTGCGATGAGGATCACGAGAAGACTAGACAGGCCTTGATCAGAATTCAGAAGTGCTTTGACTCAGCGGGCGTCTAGTTCGGCGCCGCACTGTTTTGTCAATTTGGGGTGATCGGTGATCGAGCGCCGCACGTCTGCTTTTAAAAATCTTTTGGCGAATTTTGCGAGTTTTGCGGAGGAAGGTTTGGTGGGAATGTAGATAGTGCTGAGAAAATGTCAGCCAAAATATAAAATCATGAAGTCCAAAGTGATTGAGGCTGGCTTGGACTACCTAATTGAACAAGAGCACATAATAACAGTGACCGTGATATCACTAATCGTTCCTTTGTAAATCACTCAAATTGACTGCTTGTAAAATCTCGCTTGTTGGTGAATGTCTGGAAGTATCTTCGGGAGGATGATTCGATGAAATGCTTGCGTCCGAACGGACCAAGACACCGCCAAATCCAAAAAACTTTAGTTGACGTCTCACCCAAGCGGACTTTAAACGGATTTCCCAGTTTGCTGTTTCTCGGATTACCTAACATAACAACGAGAAACCCCGCTGCAAAAGTCTAGACTTCGAGTCGGCTACTGCGAACGAGAACCATCTCCGACTTTCCTGCTGTACCTCTCCCAAGCTCCCACAACAACGCTCACAACGCTCACAACACTCACAACCCTCTTCAGCTCAAATCATGGCAGACTCAACGGTATGCTTCCGTACTTGACTTCCTGCTGTCATATGGACATCACAACCAACCCGCAACAGTCCAACCAGTCGGAGGACATCGACGCCATGCTCGCAGCCATCATCCAAGAGAACGAAAACGAAACACGAGGCGAACCTGTAACGGAGAGGCAGAAGAAAGCTGCCCGTGCCAATGACTTCTGGGCCGGGCTCGACTCCAACATGTACAGCAAGTACCCCTACATGTACAGCAAGCCAAGCTCCCAACCTGCAAACTCCCCTCCCTCGCCAACAACCTCACGTCCAAACCCGGCATCAAAATCCCCAAAGCCGCGGAATCCGATCAAGCAGCAGGTGAAGAAGACCCAAACATCCTCCCATCCAGCATCCTCCCGGACACTAGCCAAAGATTCCACCACCCACGCTCACCCCTCGAAACCATGAGCACAAGGCCGGCTCTCCCTGAGACTGCCCACGTCACCCAGGTTCCTCACGGATACTTGGTCAAACCCCCACCCACAACCTCTCGATCCACCTCATCCAGCCGAGTACAGCTTAGTTCCTTGCAAAACCGGGTCAAGTTTCCCACCAAACCCACGGCTCTGAACTAGAATAATGAAGCAGATAGTAGGCATGAGACTATACGCTGGATCAAGCACAGCCAGGAGAGGAACTCGGAGCTTGACGAGGCTTGCTATCGATATTGAAGCAGAAGGAAGCGGAGGCGGCCGCCGGCCGAGAGACAGTCAACTCGGCTAAGCACGAGCAAGCTTCGGTGGTGATATCGACCATGTGTCGTGTGGCCAGAAGGAAAGAATCGAGGGCGCCTTGTAAGTCTGAATGCGATCCGTAGGATTATTGTCGACGTTACGAGATCGCTCGAGTACCAAGTCCAACAGTTGTCCAACTGTCTAACATGCGTTCTTGCAAAATCATCCACAACCTACCGCAGTCAGCAAAATGTCCTTGTTTCAAGATGGAACACAGCTATGCAGCATAAAGAACCGAATAACATGTTGAACTTTTTTTTCTCGACTCCTTTGATATATACTTCCCGCGCGCTACTGCATCAAAACAGCATGTCAGCAGCAACACCACCCGTTAAGGGGCATATCCATATGTTTTTACAATAATCCTACACAATCAACAGAACACATGTACAACGTACCCCCATTCCAAACGCCCAGAAATGACCTCGTCTGAACTAAAACAGCCAATCCAAAAACTTCCCCCACCACGTCGTCGGAATCGGCTCGATGGGCGCACTACTCGGATCAAACCTTCCCGACCACAGATCCATCTCACTCGCCCTCACAAACTTTGTGCGTTTCCAGATCTTCCAAAACAGATACGTGACGATGAAGAACGGAATACTCAAATAGTAAGCCACGAAACTGGATGCTGACCAGTGGCCGTTGAGAAAGACTTCGAAGCCTGAGAAGAGCACGATAATTGCCGAGCCCGTGGCGCCGATGTATGCTGCATACGGCTGGAATCGTCCCTTCAAAGGAAGCGTGTTGCGATCCAAACCTTGTGTTTTGCAAGCCTCGTAGTAGCGCAGGAAACAAATGCAGAGTGTCATCCAGGCGAGCAGGCCGGCGATGGTGCTGAGATCCAACAGCCAGGTGAAGGCTTGGGACGCGCCGCCGGAGCCAAGAGAGAGGTAGGCGAGGGGACCGAATGCGAAGGAGGCGAGGACGGCGTAGTAGGGTACGCCCCAGCGGTTTACTTTTCCGAAGAATTGGGGTGCTTGACGATCAGCGGCCATGGCGACGATCATGCGAGCGCCGATGTAGCAATAGGAGTTAGAGGCGGACCAGGCGGAAACTAAGATGCATGCGTTGATGATATCGGGCAGGACGGAGATGCCGGCGTTTTGGATCGCGATGACGAAAGGACTCGAGTTTGCGTTTCCAGTGCCCGTGGTAAGGTTGGGGTCGTTGGAAGCAACAATCATGCCGATCAAGAAAGTGCCAATGACGTAAAAGAAGAAAATTCGATACGTTACGCGATACACGGCTTTAGGGATCGAGCGGTGCGGGTTGATGGTTTCGCCAGCAGCGACTACCACGGTTTCAACGCCGATGAAGGAGAAGGAGGCGTTGATGAAGGAGGAGAAGAAACCGAGGAAGTGGCCGGTGGCGCCGGTGATGCCGTCGTAGTTGACGAAGGGGCCAGGGTCTTTCCAGTAGCGGAAGCCGATGCGGTCGTGGTTGGGGCCGCCGCCGAGGGTGATGACGAGGGAGGTGATGATGAGGACGATGAAGCAGAGGACTTTGATGGAGGCGGTTATTACTTCGGAGTCGCCGTAGAAACGGACGGACATCAGGTTGATGGCGAGGACGGCGGCAAGACCGACTGTGATAACGACGGCGGGGGTTATGTCGGACCAGAAGGACTGGGGGGTTGGTTAGTGGTGGGAAGGGATAAGAATTGGGTTGGGGAAGGGGATGACGAAGGGATGGGGAAGGGGTGAGGATCAGGTGGTAAAGATCGAGGATGAACATCGTGGATGAAGATCGAGGATAAACATCGTGGGTGAAGATGAGAGATGATGATCAGGGGGTTAAGGGGGTAAAGCTAACAAGGAGGAAGGGGTAACATACCACAACGATGGCCGCAGCGGACACTTCAGAAGCAATAGCGATGGTGTAACTGTATCCATATGTGATGGCTAGGGTGAACCCCAGAGCCGGGTCGATGAAGCGGCTAGCAAAGTGCGGGAAAGATCCAGCTGTGGGGAACTGTATAGTGTAAGTCTTGGCTCGATATATCCTCGACTCACTCAAAAAGGATCTCTGATGGACAAAGGGGCTCGGATTTTGAAATGAAATCGTCAACGTGAAACTCACCAGGGTAGCAAGCTCTCCAATGGACTCCATGACACACCAAAGAATGGCCCCAACGATGGTGTAAGCCCTGTACCCCTATTAGGACCGATCACAACCTCAAGCGCTTTCAAAACTCACATGACCAAACCCAGAGGCCCAGCAGTGGCCAGAGCCGCTCCGGTTCCGATAAACAAACCCGTCCCAATTCCTCCTCCAAAACCAATAAACGTGACATGTCGAGCATTCAACTTTCTCGCCGTCCGTCCCACACCACCCACTCCATAGGTATTATCCAGTTTCCCACTCGCATGCAGCACCTCTCCCTCGTGCTGGCTTCCCTTCTCCGCTTCGCCCTGAACCTGTATTTCGCTCTCATCCTTAGCCGGCGGCGAGTACTGCGGCACCTCTTTCGCCTCCTTGGTGTAGTCCGAGGCAGCCATGGTGCTTGTGGGTCGCCCGACCGTCGTGTCCTCCAAATCCGGGGTCCTTGGTGCCAACGCTCGATTCTGGACTGGACAGCAGGTTGCTCACACGACACGCAGCTCTAACCGTGGTAGAACATTGGAAACGTAGGAAACGATGCCATATTTACCTCATAAATAGGGCGTATTACTCACCATGGGAGAAATTTTCGTTCGGCCTAAGAATTGATACCTCCACTTGGGACTCCACTCTTTCGCACATCTGCGGAGTGGTGGCGAGAACGGTGCTTGCATCTACGGTCACGCAATTCGTGAACCATGGTTGAGTTCTTTGAAGTCGCGCTCCGTGTCCGTCAGCAAATTTCGCAGATGTCGGACCGATGCTGATAAGAAGACAAGCAGAAACGACTGGTCGATGAACGACTCGTCTTCGGCCGAAATTATTTGAAAATTTGCAAATTGAGGAGAGATCAATGGTCGGACCAAGTTCGGAGCGGACCGACAGGGCTTGAATGATCTTAGCCAAGAGCGCCACCGGCGTCTGTCAAGGTTCGGGAAGGGAGATCCTCTTACAACATGTATTGATGTAATAATTCTAGGCTTGCTGACAAATCATGATGTTTTGAGGAGAGCGTCACCTGGAGATGAGATGTTTGCCCTTGCGTGACGGGCAGGCCAATTGTCGTGATAGCAGACAATTAAATTGAGTCATGATAACCTCACCGGTGGGTACTTTAGAGGACTGAGCCAAAAACAACCTGGAGTTCCTGTTGTCAGTGACCATCGTGAGATCAACCGCTTTCGGCCATTCTGATAATCTGATATTGCGGTTGGAAGCGGTTCAATGTTGAAAACGGCGGAACATTATGTATGTTCATCCCCACAGGGCTGAAGTGGTCCAAGCTCCTCAGACCTCACCGCGCAGCCTCGTCTCTGGCGACGACAATCCATTCATGCTATTGTCGTGGATGCGACAATGGGAAAATGTGAGCTTGAAGCTTGAGCTTGAAGCTATGGAAAGTGCGCTCAGTACAAGTATGCAAATCCTCGAAGCGAATCCTGCAACCTGCGACCACGACTTTCTCGTTTCTGCACATGCGCCAGCAATACCGTCACAATGGCCACCCTCGATGCATTCCTCTCCTCGCTCGGCCAGTTCATACGAAACAAAGACGCGAAGAGCCTCCAGGACTGGCTGATAGTCGAACCGCCCCTGAGCGTACCCTACCTCAACCTCATCGCCGAAGTCCGCGCATCGTTCCCAGAGATCAAGGGCACCGACGGAAAACCCAAGGAGAACAAGCCCCTCGAAGCCCACACCGAGAAGCTGATTCCCATCAATGACGACGCGGGCCCCGACGAAGGTCCTGTGTGGCCGGGTCTCCAAGCCTTCATACAGAAATACCTGGAGTTCATGCGCGATGTGAACTACGAGGATTTGCTTACAACGCATGTCCAATTGAGCGCTCTGATGTCGTCAGTTCCCCGAAGCAATACTTTGAGATGGTGTGCTGATCTATCTTAACAGCGCCTGCATTGCAGCCTTCAGCCACAACAATGGTATCTTTCTCCTCCCGACTTGCGTACATCTTTCATCCGCCATAGCCAAGTTGGCAGTGACCCTCGACAAGCAACCCGATCTGGTTCGAAAGCTACAGAGCGCACAGAATGCAAGCGGAGAAGGAGAGAGAAAATCAATTGTTGAGACCACAGCCGAGCTCATCCAGAGGCCGTTCGCCATCTGCTTGACTGCCAAGGGGTCAAGTCAAAGTGGGATCTTACATGGCAAGCCAGAAGGAAAGAAGGTCGGAGTGCTCACGTTTGCAAACCTAGTCTTCAAGCTGCTATTCCGAGTACGTTCTCCCCACTCCCTACCTCTCGAAATTATTCTCATCCCATAGTAGGCTCGCAAAACTACCTTGGCCTCGAACATCATCGAGAACATTTCGCAACAAGCCCCACCCCTGAAGATCTACCCAGCCGCCGAGCGCGTAACCTACCTCTACTACCTTGGCCGCTTCATGTTCGTCAACAAGAACTGGTACCTAGCCGCCCTCTCTTTCAACGAAGCCTACATCCAATGCCACCCCGCATTCCTCGCCCAACGCAAGCAAATCCTCACCTACGCCATCACCACCAATATCATCTGCGGCCGCTTCCCCTCCGCCGCCCTGCTATCCCGCCCCGAAGCCGAAGATCTCAAGCCCCGCTTCGAACCCATCGTCGAAGCGATCCGAAAAGGCGATCTTCCGCTTCTGAAGCGCGCTCTCGGACCCGAATACGGCAACGAAGACTGGTTCTGGGACAGAGGACTGTTTCTCCCATTACTGTATCGTTGCGAAGTACTTGTGTGGCGGTCGCTTACGAGACGCGTGTTTCAACTCACCTACGCGTTTCCCGCAGATGGGAACGATCGCGTGGCGCCCACGCTCCGCATCTCTGACGTGCTTGTAGCGGCTGAATACTGCCAAAAACTCCTCGAAGGCTGGTCCCTTCCCTCAGACCCCTTATCCCTATCACAAGAAGGTCGCACCCACACCAACGCAATATTTATGCGCACACCATCCCTAGTCCCACCACCCGATGGGCCCAGAAAGCTGATGCCGAGCGAAGGAGTGATACATGGGAACATGGCGCCGGATATGCTGCAGATGGAAGCCCTGGTCGCCAGTCTTGTGCAGCAGGGGTTTTTGCATGGGTTTGTCAGTCATTCGATGCAGAAGTTTGCGGTTTTAGGGAGTAAGGTGAAAGGCGGGCCGATGGCGGCAGGATGGCCGGTTCCGTGGCAAGTTATTAGGACGAATGCTGGATCGGATGAAGTGCCCGGGTGGGTGAAGAATGAGAGGAAGCAGGGAGGGGGTGTTGTGAATTTGAGTGGTGCGAGACCTGCGGGTTCTTAGGAAGATGGAGCGTCACATATGGTGCATTGAAGTACTGGCATTGCGAAACTTGGAGACGATACTAGAGATACCCTTGCGAGTTCGAATCGACACAATCGTTGAAATGCGTCGAGGCGAGATCCACTCCACCGTGCCAGCGATAAAAGTCCAGTTCAAGTCGACTAGGCCCGACAGCTACTCTAATTTGGATTTTCCAAGCCGCTAATTTGAGTGACATACGTAAGAACGTGTACGCTCATCCAGCGATAGAGCGGAGCCTCTACATCGTGGTGGAATCGAGGAAACTTGTTTGATGCGATATCTTGGAAGACGAGCGCTAGAGATACCCCTGCGTGCAGTATGTGCAAAATGATTCAACAAGTTCCATTGTTCATTTCTCTGCGCTGTAACAGATGTGTTCCCTGATTGGTCTGCTTGCTGACTGCCGTAGGTTGGTCTCGAACCATCCAACATCGCCCATCACAAAAATCACAAAAAGATCACAAAAATCACAAAATCACAGCCCCAACAGACATACTCCTGCTCCTTCTTCTCCCCTTATTTTCCGCGCCGGTTGTAGCACTCAGCCTTCTCGGCTTATCCCAACCCCCACTTTGCTCCAAAAGCCCCCAGCCCTCGTAAGGCCTTCCAAACTCAATGTTCCCAAGCCCACCCGCCGGCGGCAAGCAAACAATAGGTGTTGGGGCTACCCATGGGTCACGAAAATTGGGAGGATTTACAGGAGGATTTAGATGCCGTTTTTTACACTCTTTTTTGCCTGTCTGGATGAGCGTTCTTGGAGGAGGGTTACGGGGAGTCCGGCGATGGCGCCGAGGACGGAGAGGAAGGTTGCGAAGATTTGCTGGGTGGGCGTGTCAGTCATCAGTAGCATCAACCCAACGATTCTCCTCCTCTAACCTCAGGACTGCTTCTCCAAAACAAGAAATGGGATTTGGAACAAATAGGGAGTTGATAGTAAGCAAGGCATGGGGCAACTCACGAGCAAATACACAAAACCAAACCCTCCCCAAGGCAGCGGGAATTTCATAAACTCCGAAGTTTGATACAGATCTTCCTGGTGCTGGATATAGTATTTCGGCTCTGCTTGCACCAGACCGGCTTGGATCTCGTCGGTGTAGTTGTTGGGACCGGCGGGAGGGAGCTGTTGGGAGAGGGTGAGGACGGTGGTTAGGGAGGCGTGGGCGGGGGCGAAAGGGAGGAAGAAGAGGGTGAAGTCTTGGGACATGTGCACGTAGAGCTTGCTGGATTTTTGGTCGAATACTGGGAGGGTCACATGTTAGTTGGGCATATCTGTGTTTTTGAAGGGTGGGGTGGGGATTTTGGTGGTGGGGAAATGGGGAGAATTGGGAAAGGGGACGAAAGGGTGGAGGAGAAAGAGGAAGGGGAATGTACCGGCGCTGTGGATCTGCATGCCAATGGTTGGCGAGAGGATTTTGTACCAGCGGTAGATACAGGCGATGACAGTGCGGCTGTCGATCGAAGTGCCAATGTAGGGAACTGGGATGGGTCCGAAGGATGGCACGCGGCAGAGAGGGTGGGTGAAGGCAGCATTGGGCGTGAAGTAGGTATTGAGGGTTTGCATCTGTTGGGATGGCGGAGCGGTACAGAGCTGGGTGATCACATGGTTGATTTCCTTCACTGTTCATGATAGTAGTCAGCGAGTCTGAGATTTCTAGCAGTTGTCGACTGTCGAGGTCTGTCATGAACGGGTAGTTCGGATTTTCAATTACCTGGATGCTCCATCTTGTCAAGTAACCACGAAGGTATGAAAAGCGATTGATGGTCGTGGGTTCGATGTCTTCTCAGCTGCCGGTGCTGAGAGATGCAATTGGTGATGAATGTTCAAGAGAAAGTGACGAATTGCTTGAGATGTCTTCTGAGCCTTGCAATTGTTGGCAAAAGCATGTTGTGTCCTCGATTATGTCGGTTTCACTGCAAGCTCGAGGCTAGTAGCCGGTAACCCGGTGATGTCACATCGCTAGTTGAGCATGTGAAAGTCGATGTCACCCAAGAATAGAATGCCATCAACTCAACGTGCGATCATGGACTGCGAAATATTGGAAGACCAGACTATTTGCTCGCTTATTCGATTGCCTCGATTTAATATGTCGTATAAATCCAAGCACTGCAGAAGTTCTGCGCAAATTTCGAGTATTGAAGAACAAGATGACACCGAACTGAACTCACCTAGAGTAAGTTAGTAAGACCAGTCAAAGAGCAATATTGGGAATGGGGTCGGATCCAGCGGTAAGATTTCTAATTTCCTCGGGATGGAGAAGCCAGTCTGAGAGTTAGAACTTCCAAGAGATCTCTGTGACATGCTCAATCTGGTAGATGTAACAGATGTTTCAATCATTATCTGTTTCCAAATCATTTGGATGAGCTCGCTGGAAGTTGAGGTTAGCTTAGCTACTCCACGAAACCCATACTCGAGGAACGACCATCTTCATTTCACTCTCCCAAATCACTCAGCCTTCCCCTCCTCGGTCCTCCCCCTCCCCGGCCGACCCTTCTCACTCCACGGAAAATGCCAAACAGGAATAACGAAGAAGCTACACATCTTTGTTAGCCTCTTTCCCCTCCCCCTTCTCTTCCTTTTCCCGGATCAAAACATACCTATTCGCACCATCCGCAATCCCAGCCAACGCAACATACCACGCAATAAACGCAGCCAGCAGCCCAAACATCCCTCCCGCCTTCTGAAACCCGATATCCGGGTTTCCGTCGACATCACAGTAGATGTATGCCAGCCCCAGCACCAAAAAATCGACCCATACAAAGAAAAACAGTGCGCTGAAGAGAACTGTTGATTTGAGCGTTAGTGTCCAGAGGAGGAAGGTGAAGATCATCCAGCCCTGTTTATCATCATTAGCCTCACTTTGTTCTCATTGGCCGAGAATCGATATTGAATGAAGAGAGCGGGGGATTGGGAACATGTACGAATAAGAAGAAGGCAAATGCGGAGGCGAAATCGGAGCCTGGGTAGGAAGATTGGATGGCAAAGCCGCCGGGGGTGAGGATGATGCCTAGTGATATCCAGTAGCCGCCATATGAGGTTAATGCCGTGGCTCCAAACGTGTTGCCTATTGCCATCTCCCACATGCCTGCGCAAATCTATCACAAAATCACAAAAATCAGCCCCAACTTTAGCCTTTTCTTCCTCCAAGTTCCACCAAGCTTCCGCCGGCTACTTGGGAAAGCTTTTAGTAATTCGAGTTTTCAGACGCCTTACCTGGATCAAACCACCATAAGCAAAACCGCACGAAAGCACTATACTTGGCTCTGAGACATTGCGGGTGTGGAAATTGAGAAGACCTTGGACGAAAGTAGTGAGGGCAAAACCGCAGAGGCCCAGCGGCACGGGATTTCCGATGTTGGACTTTTTGGGCGGATGGTAGAGGCCTGGCTGGAGGTAGCCGGCGAATGGAGGTGCGAGGGTGCTTGAAGCGGATGGAACATGGGCTAGAGGATTGCCTCCGTAGTTGAATTTGTGGCCGCTGGGATGTTCATGACCATGATGCTGGACAGTATTGCCAGTGAGGCCTCTCTCGAGGTCAATGTTTTCTGAATGCATGATAGGATCTGATTTTGGCCTGATGGCTTGAAGGAGTGAAGAGGAAGACATGCTTGCTGACTTTGGACTTGAGACTTCAAGGAGCAGCATGGTGGACTTGAGAAAAGAACGCACTTACATCAATACTTACATGTAGTCCTGGAATGAGGGGAAGCTTCCCCCGGATTTCGTATGGTAGGGTAATGTACTTCCCCGTGGGGACTCCACACCCCCATGACGATCAGCGAATCAATGATCTACCGCGGGATGGCATCGTTGGTCAACGGATCCACGAATGCCGTCGTCATGTGTAGGTAACGAGCGTTCCGGCTGGTCGAAATGGCATTCGGTTGTCGCAGTTCTCTTGCCGTCGGCCAGGAACTGAGCCATCTGGAAAGGCCTTTTGGTGACTGATGGGCTACTTGAGTGCTGCGGCGGGTGGAAGAAATCTAGCCAGCTTTGATGTTCTTGGGATCTCCGGGCCGCAAGTCGAGGATGAGGAAAAGTTTTGGAACGGGGACACATGAATTGAGTTTCTCCTTCGGAGGCTCGGAGCCCGAGAGGCTTGGCTCCCGAAGCGAAGGATCGTTGGATCATGAACGAGACCCCTTTTCTTCTTCTATATAAGTCATGATAATTATGAAGTGCATCAATATTTTGTACCTGCGTGGATGGATTTTCATTTGCGTGGCGGCACTGCCGTCCATCTACCTTATGATCTGCCGGTTCTCGGGCTGACTCTTAGCGAGGGACATCAATTGAAAATCGCATCAGCAGCAGGAGCGCTTCAAAACCTTTGCTCATCATCCTTCCGCCAAAAAAACTTTCGAATCTCGACGCTCCAACAAATGTGGCTGGAATTCTTCCACCCGCCATCCCGGTTCCAGGCCATGGACGTCAATCAGGATTCAGCCTCTGCCCAATGATTTCCTAGCTGGCGAGCCGACGGCGATCGGCAGCGTGCTTCAGTCGTGTTACTGGATGCTGCATGGCGAAACGCTGGTGGCTTGCATCCCGTTAAGGCAGGTGTCAAGCTCACAGGAATCCTGAATGACAAGTGACAACGAATGTCAGTAAGGACCAACGCTTCCTTTTCCTCGTATCCTGCTTCTCCTTGCTGTTATGTCTCTCGTTCTGCCTTGATCACCTGCTCTGATCGTCTTCCAGCTCGCACCTTGAGCATCACACTCGTTTGAAGTACTTTCGTACGAAATACATACTGTTCTTTCCTCTCTCTGCCTTTTCTCCATCCTTGAAACACCAGAATCGGGGAGTGTGCTTGCAAATGCGACGTGAGACACCATGCGCTCTCCCATCCTACTGCTGCTTTCAGCTTCGTGCTCCCTAGCACTGGCGCTTCTTGAAATCCGAGATACATGCGCCGATGGCTACACTGTTTGCGCACCCGAAGGCGCAACCACCACCGATACGCCTCAGATTGGCGATGCTGCATTTCAAGATCTTTTCGTCGACATAGTCAACTCCGATCTTCCCTCCAATAACGAGAAGCGCCGCCTCTCTCCGCGAAATTCGGTGTCTCTGTGTTGCGTTGCATCGCTGTCATGCATGTCCATGAACAACTTGGGCCTACCATTTTGCTACGACCCGTTTACTACGAACTACTTTCTTCCGGATGGCGCTTATGGGACGGTGGTGGGAGGAGCATACAAGTCTGCCACGGATGATGTGGCGAATCTAGAGACTGGAGACTACACGCTGGCGAATGGCACAACTGGGAATATCTACGCCAGCGACGAGGCCGCAGTACCGAATACTTCCACTCTGCCCATGCCCAGTCAGTTCACGGGAACCGGAATCGGAAGTGCTATTCCAGGGAGTGCTTTGGGCGCAGAAGTGACGATCACGTTTACCACGACTTATTCCTCTACCCTAACTCCAACCACGATAGAGCCATCGACAGTGGCGGGAACGACCATTTCCGGATCTACTATTGAGGCTTCGACTTTGACTACCGAGATATCAAGCTCAACGCTAGTCAGTATTATTCCGGCGACGACGTATGAGCCCTCGACTATTGCTGCTTCGACTGTGGCCGGGACTACGGTCTCGCAGACAACGGTGGTTGCGATCACCAAAGTGCAAACCACCACGATTCCTGCGACAGCCGCTGCCTCGCCGGCTTCCTCGGGTGCCAGTACTTCTAGTGCTAGTGCTTCTACCTCGAATGGTTCGGCCAGCAGCTATGCGATCCAGACCTCAGGCTTGGTAGCGACGTTTGCTGGTTGGTTATCGCTGTGTTTGGCTATGTTTATATGAGTACGTGATCATGGACTTGGGGTTACTCTGCATGAAGGTTGGGGGATGACACGAGCAGCTTGGGTAATGGGCCGGCCTGGCACGAAAATCATGTCGGTTTTGACGGTATCGGAGGGCAGTGGCAATACCAGAAAGGTTGGAAAGGGGCTTCGATCACCAGGCTATTCCTGTCGATAATTGAAGAACTGAACAAATCATGCATATTGAGGACTCTCGAGATTCCAAGGTTACAGGATCAAGCCAAACACTCTTGGACGTGGACTTGTGAGTTATTCTATTGGATAAAATGCACCAAAGATCACTCGTGTCGGTTTCTTCGATTCCTGTAGAGCTCACTACCCCTAAAGGTACTTGCGGGATGGCTATATAGAGACTGAAGCTCGACTTCAATCGCCAAGCTTTCCCCCCGATAATTGTATTATGTTGAGCCACATGCATTTATTTGGATATCGAGCTGGTTTCTGTAATTATGGGCTTTTGTTGACGGTAATTCTGTTCAGGACCAGGATGTTGGATTGATTCACAACTTTTGCCAAGGCGGCCGCACCTTCACAACCCGAAGCGCACCTTGCATTTGGACAACGATCCGGACAGTTGCACATAGACCAACAGCTTCGCAAAGTCGCAATCGTTCGTTCGCCTTTCAATTCGACATGCTGATATCCTCGAGCCCGAATTCTTGAGTCTGCCCACGTCCATGCACAATGGCAGATCCACTGTACGAAATCCTCGCACCCTACTTCGACACTCCCTCGCCGCGCCCAGCACCATCACCCAAAGATGCTGTCACAACCTCCTACCTCACCCGGCTCACCACCCTCCCTCTCTCCTCACTCAACACGACAGAACCGCAAGCTCTATCGCAGACCTCACATTCCCTCCTGCTCTCCCTCCAGAAGCTCTCAACCCGCTCCCACAAATCTGTCATCTCCTCTTCCTCCCACCTCTCCACCCTTCGAACCACCCTCCCCGCCCTAGCAAAAAGCACAGCAGACCTCCGCGATGCAATACCACGCCTCGACTCCCAGGCCGTCCACTTCTCCGAGACCTACAACAAAAACGCCTCCAACGCCGTACTCGACCGTCGGCGCAAAGCCCTGCTACTATCCCGCAACGTCGACCGCCTAGCCGACATCCTCGATCTGCCAACCCTCCTCTCCTCCGCTATTACTGCATCAAGCGTTACCGGCACAAGCAACGGCGCATCTACAGCTTCAGCAACAGCGAATTATGCATCAGCACTCGATCTCAATGCGCATATACGGCGCTTACAGACTCTGTATCCGGAGTCGAAACTCATAGCTTCTGTGCACGCACAGGCTGAAGAAGCTATGCAGGCTATGACATCCAATCTCATCGCCTCTCTCAAAGCCCCCGGCGTGAAGCTCGCAGCAGCTATGCGCACCATCTCGTGGCTGCGCCGCGTTGCTCCCGAACTCGACACCTCATCGACCAGTTCCCAAGCTATTTCCTCTACAAGTAGCAACAAGGAAGGCAGTCTAGGAGCACTCTTCTTGGTCTGCCGCCTGGCAAATCTAATAACGACTTTAAACGCCCTAGAACCCCTCCGCGACCTCGCCGACCAAGAAACAATGCGCAAGCCTCCCTCAAAGGGCGCACAAGCCGGTGGTAGTGGTACTGCATGGGCCGGCGGCCAACAAACCGAGCGCTATCTAAAACGCTACATAGAAATATTCCGCGAACAGAGCTTTGCGATAATCTCCATGTACCGCAGCATCTTCCCCTCCGTCAGCGCCGAAGAATCCCTCTCAGCCGCATTTATACCACCCGGCACCAATAAACCAACAGACAATGATAAGTTAGGAGGAGATCCGCTACAACCGCTGCCGTCGGCGCTGGCGAGTTTCCCAATGTATTTGGTAGATATGTTGGCCGAGACGCTGAAAACGTATTTGCCGAATGTGCAGGATAGGGCGTCGAAAGATAGTTTGTTGACGCAGGTGCTGTATTGTGCAGGGAGTTTGGGGAGGCTGGGTGGGGATTTTGGGATGGTTTTGGCGGAGTTGGGGGATGATGACGAAGGGGAGGAGTGGTGTGAGGTTGTTAAGAAACATAGGGTTCTGGCGGGGCGGTTGGAGAGTATGGTTGGGAGTAGGGAGTAAGGGTAATAGAAGGGATAGAAACGAGGTCTGTAAGAAATCTCCGGGGCGGAGAAGAAGAAGGATAGATGATGTTAATATGAATATGGACCATAAGAGAAAACTACATGTTCTATATCGGCCAACAGGCTATATACTGAGCAGCTCCCAGCATGTGAAATTCCTCTCATACCCTCGCCGAGAGACTTGCTTCTTTCCAAAAGGTCACGCCGGTCCCTGCCTCTACTGAAGCACGTGGACGGGCTGGTAGCTCTATTCCATGTTTCACTAGGCCGGATGCTACAGTGACACTATGGCCACGAGGCAACATCTCATGCGTGCGCCTTGCGAGTGTGAGCTTTCAATCTGAGGACTCAAGAGACAGCTTCCCCTGAACCTAAGTCCCTGAATGCATGTTGCTTATCATTTCCCCTGATTGCTTCCTTGCAGCTATGCTGCCCGGTTCTCGAAGTAGAGCAGTTTGTAGTGCTCTCGGAACTTCACAATGAGAGAACTCGCCACGGTTTTCTAGTAATACGCGATTCATATTATTATTTGTTCGGCTATAGTAAAAGTAAAGTGTTATATAACTTACTTTAAATTCAAACCGCTCTCACTTGCCATGTCGAGTTATGTTGGTTCTTTCTACTTGTCCCCGAGACTTGAGGCCGTTATCATGGTGGGGGTGTCCTCGCGCCTAAGTTATTCCGAGTACCCACAGCACCAACACAAGCTGTTAGAACCGCAACCTCGTGCCTCCGTCATTCAGCCAAGCTCCCTCTCCACCCACCTCCGATGTCTTGACGCCAGCCAAGCTTCAAATAGGCCGACATCTCCTCCCTCCCTCCTACTGTCTCCTACAGAGTCGAGAAAACCGCCTCTCAGATTGGCATCCAACCCGTCATGAAAGACCCCCTAGGAACACCGCCAGAATGGCTCTCCCAAGCCATCACCCCCCTCTCCCGCGCTCTAAACTTCTCCACACTCCCCCTGCACATCCACGAAGTGCTGCTCTCCTTCATCGCCTACACCATCATCAACATCTGGCTCTCGCCCCTCATCTCCACCTACCTCTTTCCAGCCCAATACCCGGCGCTTTCGAAAGATAGGAAGGCGAATTGGGATGTGCATGTTGTGTCGCTGTGCCAGAGCACCATGATTAATATCCTGGCTTTGTGGGTTATGTGGACTGATGAGGAGAGGTATGGGATGGAATGGGAAGAAAGGATTTGGGGATATACGGGTGGTGCGGGCATGATTCAGGGTTTTGCGGCTGGGTACTTTTTGTGGGATTTGTGCATTACGTTGCAGAATGTTAGGTTGTTTGGGTGGGGGATGTTGGCGCATGCTGTGTGTGCGCTCTTCGTTTTTTCGTTCGGCTTCGTAAGTTTTCCCTTCTATATTTCTTACCCACGGGACTCTCCTCTTTCCTTTGTCGATGAAGATTGCGATATGGGATGAGAGAAAGTGTGGGAAATGGGCAGGGGAAGGGATTGTAAACACCAAATGCTGATAATTTGATACAGCGCCCATTCGTGAACTTCTACGGCTGCACTTTTATTCTCTACGAGCTCTCAAGCCCGTTCCTGAACTTCCACTGGTTCTTCGATAAACTGGGCATGACGGGTTCCAACGCACAGCTCTACAACGGCATCGTCCTCCTTATCGTCTTCTTCTCCTGCCGTCTCGTCTGGGGCACCTACCAATCCCTGCGCGTCTACCAAGACATCTGGCGCGCGCTCCACCACACCCCCTTAGCCGCCTCTCCTCATCTCAACTCCCTCAACTCTACCGCTTCCGCCGTCCTCGATGCTGCCAAAGGCAATTCCGCAGCTCCCATAAACGGCTCCGAGGTCATGCGCTTTGCGGGCGAAGAATACGTGCCACTGTGGTTGGCTCTGAGTTATTTGGCAAGCAATATCACGCTGAATTGTTTGAACTTTTATTGGTTTGGGAAGATGATTGATACGATTCGGAAGAGGTTTCAGACACCGGTGGTGGAGAAGAAGGAGGTGGAGGGGAAGCCGGTGAAGACGACGGGGGTGAATGGGAGTACAGTTATTAGTGCGGATCAGACGGAGGTGCGGAAGAGGAATTTGCCGAGGTTGGATTCGCAGACTGTGCCGCCGGGGATATAGATTGAGTGTGATGTGATGGGAGGTGGAGGAGAGGTTGGAGCGTGCTGCGCTGGGTGAGGGCGAAGTGGGAGGGGCTGAATAGGGAGAGTGGGATAGGGGTGGGCATGTAGTCGGGTGTGAGGTCTTGACGGGTGGTTCCGGTGGTTCCGGTGGTTGGTGGCCGGTGTTTGGAGGTAGATTGTTTGTTGTTGTTCTCTGGTTAGGAGCGGGACTTCTTTCGAAATTCCTAATAGCCTTCAAGCATGGTATCACAGGTAATATTTCTTGCTATTGATGGGTTTATTTGTTCGTAATAGAGGTTTGCTTTCGCTCTTACAGATGGGGAGTTCGGAAGGATGCTATTTTAGATGACGATCTTGTCAGATATATACTTGGAAACACTTACACGCCCCGTGTAATGTTCGACACAAAACATTCTGAAATTTTTCGAACTCTTCAAGTTCTCCAACATCGTTTCTGATTTCTGAGAAATCGAGGTGGTTTTGAGAGTCCTGATGACTGGGAATCTCTCAGGTGACTGAACATGCACAGATCATTTCCGACTTTCTTGTTTGTTGTGCGAAGCCTAGATCTGGGAAAGAAGCAAGGCCAAGGGTTTAGAAGCCGAAGCAAGAGTATTTCACGCCTCTGAACGATGATGAGTCGATGACGAATGCAATGAGTTTCGGAACGGCAGATATCAAGATGCAGGTGATTAGAGAAACCAAGCATGAGAGGGAAAGCAGAGGTGGGTCCTAAGTTGCCCGGCTTTCTTTGAGGGGCTCGGAAGCGATAGAGAACTCGGAAGCATGGAATGAAGCGGGGGGTTGGTGCCACGATAAGTGGGCTTTTGGTGTACCACGCTTTTTGATAATGGGGAATGAACACGCGAAGTTGAGTGTGGGTAACTAGACCAGAGAAGTCTCGCAGATGATCATGGCCCTTGCATGCTAACTTTGCTTCGTCGAAGCCCGGACGACGTCTCGTATACAGGCTGTACTCGCAAGGTAAAGATCTGTGTCAGTGCTGTGTCAGTCATTCCTAAATTTCAATCTTGTTTGCTTTCTAAGATTGCTTTATCAATCATCGAAGCCCTGACGGCGTCCCATATACAGATTGTACTGGCAAGGTGAAGCTGTGTCGGTGCCGGGTCGCTGTCGTTTGTAGGCTTACCCGCGTCTCAAAACTGCTGTCAGAGCCCGGACAACGTGCCGTATATATATTTTACTCGCAAGGCAAAGATTTGTGTCAGTGTCCGGTCGCTCTCTGTCGTCCCTAACTCTATTCGCATTTTGAAGTTGCTTTGTCGAAGTCCGGACGACGTCCTATATGCGTGTTGTATTCACAAGGTAAAGATCTGTATCGGTGCCGGAACGCTTTATCGACCCTAAATCGAAGATCAAGAGGAAACAGACATGACAGTTACTCATTTGTTTGTGAGAAGTATTTTCAGGAAAGTGGATGGTTCAAAGATCGCACTTGTCAATCACAGTCACTTGTGCACTGCGAGAAGGGAACAAGTGGGATTGAGTGCATCGTATTGTATTTATTGATGAACTGCCTAAGGTATTTTGAGAGTTGAGTTGTGTTTGTGTCTGTGTGTTTGTTTTTTAGAGGCGTCTCTGTTTCATAAGAAGGCTCAAAGAGCCACGGCTGGGGGAAACCACAGGGAGAGAAACCCCAGCCGACGCATACAATAGTCCTAACATATCATGAGAAGAAAGCTGCCAAACCGCCAGCAGCAACTATCCGCCAAACAACGCCACTCCGGAACGGAAGTTGTCGTAGGATCCGGGAGACGTGCTAGAACTTGACCGATGCGCAGGAATTTGGTCGATATGCGGGCTACTGAGAGATGTGCAGGGATTTGAAAGGCGTGTGGGAACTCGAGAGACGTGCGGATACTCGGTCGACATGCGTAGACTTGGTCGATGTGCGGACAGCCGATAGAGCTGCGGACGGTTGACAGCGCAAGAAGGACTGAGAGGAGATGAGAGAACGGACAGGGGCGGTCAAGGAGAATCAAACAGTCGGTAGTCGGAAGCGCCAAAGGAGATGATGGCGGGAGCGGAGAGCCTAGGTTAGTCGCCCTGGCTGCGGGTTCGGCGAGCTAGTCTCTTGTCTCGGGTCTCAGCGGGCGTGAAGGTCGGGAGTGTCTGCCTCGATGGGAGCTCGGGTGAGGGAGACTTGTCGCGAGGGAGCTTCTTGCGGCGAGGAAGCTTCAGGGCGCGAGGGAGCGTCTTGTCGCGAGGGAGCCTCTTGTAGCCAGGGAGCCTCTTGTAGCGATGGAGGGGTTCTGGCGAGATGAAGTCTTCTCGCGGAGGAGAGACTTCTTGCGAGGAAGCTCCTTGTTGCGAGAGGGCGTCTTCTTGCGAGGGAGAGGCTTGGCGAGAATCCGACTCGGTCGTTGAAGATCTCGAGGGAGGAGCAACCGGCGAGTTCGAAGCCCGAGCCCGGATACGAGCAGAGCGTCGTATCACCCTCTCCTCTGCGGGCTTGAAGGTCGGGAGTGGTTGCCTCGACGGGAGTTCTGGCGTGGGGGAACGTCGTCCTCGCTTCATCATCTCGCTTGTTCGAACGGGAGATTCGTCACGCGGGGAAGAAGCTCGGGCACCATCGGGACGCTTGTTGGAAGAATCCATGGCTACTTAGATGTTAGCAAACAGCACAAAACCAGTTTGGCAGGGAGTTGGGGAAGGGGGAGTCAAGTGTTGTGCCACAGAAAGACGTACCGAGAGCGAGTCTGTTGAACAAGCGGTCTGGAAGGGCAGCTTCTTCAGAGACAAAACGAGCGTGGGTAGCCTCAACTGTCTGGGACGACGGCGATGGCCAGAAGCCAACCACAGCGCGCAGGAAGCCGAAGCCTTGGGAGCAAAGAGCGTTGCAAGAGAGCGTTGCGAGGGACTGAGACAAAGGAGTGTATCAAAGGAGCGCGTTGCGACGGGGGACGAAAGGAGAGACTTGAAGGAGGTTGGCGGAGTTGCAAGGTGGAGGATGATCGCGGGTTGCAGGTCGCAGAAGATCGAGTTTTGTTTTGCGTGCCGCGCCGAAGGCCTGAGGTTGTTGACCTCGTCGTCGCCCGATGGGATGTCGGGAAGGTAACCATTTAGAACCTCCGGAGAAGGCATCTTGAAGGATCTCCGAGGAGGCGGGTGGGGGGTTTGGTACCGGGGGTTCAGGGGAAGACGGGGAGAGGAGGGGATGGCTGTGTTTGACATGGCTCAGGTGATACCTTGGCAGACAGAGCTCCAGGGCAAACTTGGGATTCGGGGCTCCTCTAGAAGGTTCAGGGGTAACAAAGGGGCCGGTAAAATAAGGAGGAAGTAGTAACAAAGGGGAAGAGCAAGGCGTTCTAAGCAAGAGGGATACCAACCCCTATTCGGAACTGGGAAGGATATTTGGCTAATCGTCATTGGACAGAACCGACCATACGTTGAAAATCCGAATTGTATGGAGCACAAGATTCTGTAGGCAAAATTAGTGAGGGTTCCGAGTGATTGAAAATATTCAAAGTCATTGGATATACTCAAAGTAATTGGAAATTCATAGTGATTCTAAGAATTCTGAGGATTTGGGAATGTGCATAAGGGAAAGGGGGAAAGGAATTCGATCTCCGTATTGCAGCTGGGCGGGAGGAACAGGAGAAATGAGCATTAGCCTCTATTCAGAGACATGATCTCTCGAACATCCAAAATCGCAAAAACAGAGGAGCGAAGAAACGGAACAAGAAGAAAGAAAAAGACAGAAAAAAAGCATTCCATACCTACCACTGCAACTCTGTAAACTCGCATGCCACCACAACCCTCACGCAGACCCCTGCGCTAAACAGCTCCATAAATATCCCAAACCCTCCTATCATTCTCGCAGTGCAAAGGACCAGGGCTATACAGGAAAATGCTGATAAGGTCGACCATGTTTTGTACATCAAGAAGAGGATAATGGGGAGCAGGAACCAGTCTCGGATGAAGGATTCGACGTCGTGGATCCAGGAGAGTTCTTGGCCTATTTAGGAAGAGGACATGGCCATGCGGGTTGGGGAGGACTTCTTTGGTGAAGAGGATGAGGACATGGTTGCGGTGTTTGGAGGGGTTGTGCTGGTGGGTGTCGGCTTTTGGTTGTTGTGTGGAGACTGAAGGTGAAAACGGGATTCGAGGTCGCAAGTGTGTACTCGAGAGGTGGTGGAATCGACGCACTCAGGTCAGAGCAGATGAAGAAGAGCGGAATGAAAGACGGAGTTGACGGAAATGGAGAGGACAGATGTAGAGAGGACAGATATGCACACACTGTGTCTGAAGATAGAAAATGGGAAAATGTGAATTCGGATGTGGTTGTGTGGGGAAAGACGTGGATGCTGATCTGGCTTCATTGTTATACCCTGGAGTCCAGGTCACGTATTCGCGGACCATGGTTGTGATGAAGCTGGAAGGCCCCGGGAACGCCTCGAGGTAGGTACTTCAGTCTTCAAATGCGTTGCGGATGCCTAAACTGATTGGTGGTTGTCGGAGTCGAACCGTGGTTGAGGTGAAAGTGGAAGAGCCTTCGGATTCCGAACCACATGGGGTACTTCAAGATGTGAAAGTCGAGAAGATAGCAAAAAGGTTCATGAAGCTGCCTAGACGGACGGGCGTCGCAACCAATTCCGTGCTGTGTGAAATCATTCCGTAAGTTATTTCAAGTGTGTCTTAGTCCGGAGCCATTTTCGGGCGGTTTGGATCATTTCTTCTGTGTGTGACTCCTTGAAGATTCCGAGATTCGTTAGTACCAAGGCTCTCGAGTCATCCAGACACAGAATAGTGGTTCGAGCCACGAGCGTCCACGTATTCAGCAAATCATTTCTCAAACCAGCACCCAAATACACGGAAAATAACTGCTTTTCCAGAATCCAACCAATCCGCTGTGACCTGCCATCCTTTCTAGTTCGTGGTTACGACGGAACCAAGAGCTCGCAACCGCAGGACAGACCCCTCCAGGCAGAAGTACCAAAGAAATATGCGATAACAAGAAAGGGCTGGAATGGATTTCCCACGCCCACTCTCGTTTTCCTAGTTCGCTCTTGCTTCTCAGTGGGGACTTTCGGTATAATAGATCCTTCCTCTGCTCCAAACTTTTCAGAATCTCCAAACCCTCAGCCTCTCAAACAGACCACTCGTTTCTGTTCGACTTCCCACAAGCCACTCATTCTCATCACCGGACTCAAGAACTCTCTTGATTCCTTCGATACACTCTCCCACACCACAACCTCCTGTCCACCAAACACCAAACACCACTCACCATGTCTTCGACTTCCGCCATCATGTCTGAGACTCCCATCGCCGTGGCTTCGGCTATCCCCAACAGCATCGAGTCGTTTCTCAACAACGACATGGTCAGGCTCGCCATCATCGGCTGCTTCGCCTTCTTCTTTGTGTTGTTCTTCATCACCATCTTCGTGGGCTACTGGACCTACTGGTTTAGAGTCGTCACTAGCGAGTACGAGAACGGGAAGCCTGAGCTCCATGACTGGATGAGTGACTACGCTGATGATGAGGACTCGGACTATGAGCCGATGTCTGTGGTGGTTGTTGACTATGGATCGATCGATGATATTCCACAGACTCGAGCGCTGTTGTAATGAGATGGATGAAAGGAAAGGAAGTTGATGTGAGAAATATCATGTACTGTTACCTGAGCATCTTACTGACGGATTGGATAGTCGAGACTGAAGCATCTGTCGAATAATATACACGACGCATATCGAGCAAGACCCATGCATTCGAATCGGGCTTTGACACTTCGGTTTCATCACTTCGACTTCACCGCTTCGACTTCAGCAACTGCGATGAAATTGTCGGTACTTGGCTGCTTGTAAGCTGTTCAGTCCATGGACTGTACGAATGTTTCTTGTCTCATAGCATGTCTTGGAGTTGGATCGATATCCCCATGGATGAGTAGGCGGAGTTTGTTTGATCCAGATAGGGATGATGGTGCGAGTAGATACGATGGGCTGGAAATTGAAAAGTGAAACATGATGCAACTGCTGCCAAAGTGATTTCTAAATGTCGTGATGACTTGAGGTTGTCGTCGTTGTCGGCGCCTGTCGATTCTCTTCTAGTGTGTAAAACGTAAGGCGGTGAGCCTCGGCAGAAACGAGTGCACGAAAGTAAACAAACCGCCCGCACCCGCACACTGCTGCTTCCTCGAAACCACGAACGACTCGACGCGCCATTTGACATCGACAACCGCAGACACGCTGCGCATCGCGCCAACCTCTCAAACTCACCAGCGCCCAGTCATTCATTGCTAGAGATCAAGCGAATCGCCAATTTGTCGCGTCCACGAAGGCCAACGAAAAGCGCCTCCCGCCGCAAGCTCCGTCCCCATTCCGCGCCCGCCGGTTCGCAAACATCGAGTCCAACTTGCACCTCATCGGCGACGGATAATATAATCCTAATTGAAGCGTAAAGTTGTCGCATACATTGTTTCCGCCAGACTGCGCGCCCGGCCTAGCTCTGCCATCATGACTATCACCGAAATCGCTGAGCAGTACGTCACCTACGATGCTCGCGTTGCGTCCTTCAAGACCCCGAAAGCAGGCCCCAAGCGTCGAAGTTCCAGCACCAGCAAGAAAGGCCCCAAGGTCCTGAGATGGCCGCATGCCTTTCTGTCTGCAGAAGAGGTATGTAGATACTACCAGACAGGCGTGGTGCACCTGCTAATGCTGTACAGCTTGCGCGAGCCGGCCTCTTCTACTATCCCACTCCAGACAGCCCTGACAATGTCGCGTGTTTCCTCTGCCATAAGAACCTGGATGGCTGGGAGGAAGATGATGATCCGCTGGCTGAGCACTTGAAGCATTGTCCGGATTGTGGGTGGGCCATTGTCGCGGGGATTGAGGCTGGAGATGAAGAGTTGAGAAGTGAGTATCCCATGAGCGCGAGGATGGTTGCTGCGCGCAAAGCAACATTTGAAGGGAGGTGGCCTCATGAATCGAAGAAGGGGTGGAAATGTAAGATCAAACAGGTCAGTCTAGAAGGATACACTCAGGTCGCGCGTTTCAAGGCTAACATCCATCCTAGATGGTTGAAGCAGGCTGGAAATACACGCCTCTTCCGGATCAAGACGATACAGCGACCTGTGCTTATTGTGAGTTGGCTCTAGATGGTTGGGACCCAACAGATAAGCCATTAGTCGAGCATAAGAATCGCTCCCCCGAATGCCTGTTTTTCACCCTCATCGATGAATACAAGCAGCAATCCAAGACCGCCAAACCCAAGGCTAGGAAAGGGCGTGCTTCAAAAGCATCGTCAAGGCTATCTACACAATCAGTGGTCACCGCAACTTCGGAGGCGCCTTCGTTTATCGATGCTTCAGAGGATCCTTCACGACTGTCAGAAGCCCTGCTGGATGAGCCAATGGAAGACCTGCCAGCTACAGCAGACCAAAGTATGATGTCCATAGTGTCGATGGCTACCGACATGGGGCTGAATCCTGGTAAACTCCGTGCCCCGAGGATGAAAAGGGGGAAGAAAGCCAAAGCCCAGGATCCTATTGATGATGAGGCGTTGGAAGACCTACCAGCTACAGCGGATCAAAGTATCATGTCGACGGCCACTGATATGGGCCTACATCCTGGCAAACTCCAAGCACCAAAGATGAAAAGGGGGAAGAAAGCCAAAGCCCGGGAGACTATTGAAGTCGATGAGGGCCCCGAACCAGAGGATGCTGACTTCGAACCGAAAGTCGAACCCAAAGTCGGAACGAAGAGGACGAGCGAAGCAATAAGTCAAGTTGAGGATGAAGATGAACCTCCAATCGAACAACCGGCTCCAAAACGTCGTGCACGCGTTCGCAGCAGTACTGCGAATCAAGCACCAGCTGCCCCAACCGGACGGAAGACTCGTACTTCCACAGCAACAGCATCTCGGGCTCCGTCGTCCCGTGTGGCATCGTCAACCGCTGCCAAAGGTCGATCCGAACCTGATGAGGTTGACGAGGTGGATGAGAAGCCGGCCAATGGCGATCTTGATGTCAGTATGGCCGAGGAAACAACTGTCGTCGAACCCGCCCCGCCTGCCAAGAAAACCCGAAGTAGAGCATCGAAAGTAGGTGCTTCCAAAGCCCCAACCCGCAAAACTGGGCGACAAAGTAAGGCAGCAAAGGCAGAACATACCATGTTCTCATCCCAGCCCATGGATATCGACGAAGCTGCTATCGATGCGGAACTCAAGGCTTTGGAGACTGAGGCTGCCGAATCAGAAGCTGTGGAAGAAGAGGTAGAGGAGGTGCCTCAGCTAGTGGCTAAACCGAAGACACAGAGAGGCAGGCCACGAAAGGCATCAGCCGCACAGGCTTCCAAGGCAGCCGCCAAGTCTAGGGCTCCTGCCAGAGGAAGGGCGAAAACTTGGAATGTAGTGGATGATGAGAATGATGAGCCTCCAGTCTCCAAGAAGAGGGGTCGTCCCGCTGCACGCAAGGTTTCAGAGCAATCAGTTGTTGAGTCCCGAGAACCGTCTGCAGGTCCATCTGATGAGCCCTCTGTTGTCCACCATCCGCAGGTGCAGGTGCTTACCGATGACGACGACGAGGAGATCTATGCAGTGGTCCAACATGAAGAGCCTAGTTATCCAGTCTTACCTCCAAATTCGCCAAGCCCAATTCCTGTGGCGTCAGATGAGGCCGTTTCTACTACGCCTAAAGAAGCTACACCTGCTCCTGTTGTGGAGCCCACCTCTTTTACTCCCCAGGATCCCGCACCAACGCGTGAGGAATCACTGTTCTTCACACCGAAAGAGCGCCCATCAGCCGCTTCCGAGAAGCCCTCGTCTTTTGTGCCCAAGAACGCTACACCTGTTCCTGAAGAAGAGGAGGAGGAGGAGGCGTCTACCACACCCAAGGAAGCCATGCCCAGGGATTCTACTCTAGAGCCAACGCCAAAGGAACCCACTCCCGAGGAGCCCACACCTGAGCCCACACCTCAGCCCACACCTGCGGAGCCGACGCCTGTGCCCTCTGAGAAATCCTCACCCATTCCCTCCAGGGACACTACTCCTGGACTTCTCGAAGAGCCTACCTTTACTATTCTCCGAGATGCCACCCCTGTTAGTCGTCCCGTCAGTCGCCCTGTAAGTCGCCCTGTTAGTCGACTTAGTTCACCAGAAGACGAAACACTCAGGCCCCAAGAGAACGAGCCTCCCAGCACGCCAGTGCATGCTACGTCTGCTCGACAGAGATCTGGCCCTGCTACAGCCAAGACACCAGCAACAGCCTTCCGCAACGAAGTGGTATCCACTACCCCCAGCGAAGCCACCCCAGCCACCCCAGCCCTCCCCAAGCAAGCAATTGCGTCCCCACCCCGTCGCTCGCAAGCCTCATTCGCCAAAGAAGACTCGTCTTCGCCAGGGGGCCAGTCATCAGACGCCGAAAACACCGTCCCATCATCCAAATCCCGGCCCTCCCTCGCATCCGCCGCCGCCGGCTCGCAAACCATCCGCATCCCCCTCGCCTCAACACCCACGAACGCCTCACCCTCCAAGCGCGCAATCAACCGCGTTGAAACAACCAAACCATGGATATCCGTAGACTTTGACGCTCTGCTGGCAAAAACGGCACAGCGGAGTAATTATAATAATGAGGATGATGATGATCCAATGGTTGATGTGTTTATGGCCGATGCGGTCAAAAAGATGGCGGAAGAGGGATTGAGCGAGGAAGAGAAGGGTATGACGGTGGAGCAGTGGATTGAGTATTTGGCGGAACAGGCGGCGGAGAAGTTGAAGGGGGAGTGTGAGGCTATGGTTACGTTGTTTGAGAGTG
Source organism: Cyclaneusma minus (assembly GCA_037179335.1). NCBI lineage: Eukaryota > Fungi > Ascomycota > Leotiomycetes > Marthamycetales > Marthamycetaceae > Cyclaneusma > Cyclaneusma minus. The sequence continues at coordinate 957,628 of JAKZHN010000013.1, forward strand.
AGGGGCAGAGGGCTATTGAGAGCTTGCAGGGGATTGTGACGTCGGACTGAGTCTTCCATGTGTTCGAAGATTTATGTTCTTTCTGTCTGCCCCACGGATGCTTTGATTCGGTGTACTGCCCATTCTTGAGACCTGCGACTTGGTGGATGCAGTGGGGTTGGTGCCTCTGTGCGTGCTGGCGGACTGTGGATATCAAGAGCAGTTCATGTCTAGACCTGGAGGTAGTGGCTTGCTGCTGTGTTTTCTGGGACGTGTGTGCGCTCGATGGGCGGTTGCGATCATGGGTGGTCTGTCTTTAGCAAAGGTGTCTGGTGTCCTCAAGGTAGGAAATGTTTGGACACAGGGCCGAGACTGTGGGAGGCATGGCAGGTTACTGGTTGCTTGTCTCGACTCTGTGTTTTTCTGTTCAGGCTACTGGTGCATGGGATGGTTCTGGTTGTAGTGCTCTGTTTCGAAAACTTGTACTTTTGTGCCATCTGGAGGAGGGTGTAGGGTGGGCTTAATGAAGAAATGAGGCTTCAAATCACGAAGTCAAAGGCGAAAGCAACAGAGGTCAAGCAGACTGGAAGAAAAAAAATTGAAGTCGACGATTATGATTGAACCTGTTTGTGACTGTGTGTCTGGATTGAGAGAGAGAGAGGTGCGATGGAGCCTCCAAGATCCCTCTGTGAAGCCAGTTGTACAAATATGCTATCAAATTTCCGAGTTCTTGAATCTTGATAGTTGATGTCGAAGTCTACTTATGAAGGAAGGCTCTTTGTATAATGCATGTAGCTTGCAAAGTAAGCGATTCAGACTGGATTGAAGAACCGAACGTGGGTTATCGACATGCAGTGAGGCATACGAATGTTATTATGATGTTCGACTCGCCGTCAAAAAGTGCAGAGCAAATTTTCAATTTTTAATTGTGCATTGACGGTGGTTTTCTTGTTCCACGTACAACTAATGAATGTCTGTGACCTGTGTCATATAGTTACCCAAGTCCTGGCTCCAAGCCTCCGATCTGAGACAAACGTGCAAGTAACCAACGCCCGGTATCCACTCAACGCTGGATGTCCAAACTCGATTCATTCCAAATAGCCTCCAGTGAGATGTCTCAAGACCCCACGTCTCTTACAGCGGGGCGTCTAGATCTTTCCACATTCGATTCCGCGCCCGACTTCAAAACTTCTTACAGAATTGTACGAATCCTGTGTTTCGACGCTGCTAGTGAGTAATGCTTCTGCGGAGTAAGATTAGTAGGACATGCGAAACAACATACCATAATCCCATCATCACCCAGAAGATATCAACGCTTAGCTTGGACGGCTTTGGCATTGGCCTTTTGAGCATACTCATCGTAGTCATCGAACTCGCCCGGTACGTACACATCGTAGTAATCGAACTCGTCTTTGCCTTTTGCTGTGCGCTTGGCTTGGACGGCTTTGGCGGCTTTCGAATCGTACTTATCGAAATCCTCGTAGTCAAGGAAAACGTCTTCGACTTGTGCTGTGCGCTTGGCTTGGACGGCTTTGGCTTTTTGAGCATACTCAAAGTAGTCATCGAAATTGTCGTACTCCTCGTAGTCATCGAATTTATCTTCGCCTAGTGCCTCACGCTTGGCTTGGACGGCTTTGGCGGCTTGGACGGCTTTCGAATCGTACTTATCGAAATCCTCGTAGTCAAGGAAAACGTCTTCGACTTGTGCTGTGCGCTTGGCTTGGACGGCTTTGGCGGCTTTCGAATCTTCGTAGTCATTGAAATCCTCGTAGTCAAGAAAAACGTCACGCTTGGCTTGGACGGCTTTGGCGGCTTTCGAATCTTCGTATTCATTGAAATCCTCGTAGTCAAGAAAAACGTCACGCTTGGCTTGGACGGCTTTGGCTTTTTGAGCATACTCAAAGTAGTCATCGAACTCGTCCGGGTCGTACACATCGTATTCATCGAACTCGTCTTCGCCTTGTGCTGTGCGCTTGGCTTGGACGGCTTTGGCGGCTTTCGAATCATACTTGTCGTCGTAGTCATCAATACCGTACTCCTCGTAGAATTTATCTTCGCCGTATGCTGTACGCTTGGCTTGGACGGCTTTGGCGGCTTTCGAATCTTCGTATTCATTGAAATCCTCGTAGTCAAGAAAAACGTCACGCTTGGCTTGGACGGCTTTGGCGGCTTTCGAATCTTCGTAGTCATTGAAATCCTCGTAGTCAAGAAAAACGTCACGCTTGGCTTGGACGGCTTTGGCGGCTTTCGAATCTTCGTAGTCATTGAAATCCTCGTAGTCAAGAAAAACGTCACGCTTGGCTTGGACGGCTTTGGCTTTTTGAGCATACTCAAAGTAGTCATCGAAATCGTCCGGGTCGTACACATCGTATTCATCGAACTCGTCTTCGCCTTGTGCTGTGCGCTTGGCTTGGACGGCTTTGGCGGCTTTCGAATCATACTTGTCGTCGTAGTCATCAATACCGTACTCCTCGTAGAATTTATCTTCGCCGTATGCTGTACGCTTGGCTTTGGCGGCTTTGGCCCTCTCAGCATAACTGCCGTACTCGTAGTCCGGGTCGTAGCCGCCGTAGAAGCCGAGTTTGTTGCTTTGTGCCGCACGCTTGACGGCTGTGTCGTAGTTGTGGCCATATTCTGTGACATGATTAGCATATGTCTTGTACGAGGGATGACGGATGTCAAAGATGCTTACTTTCAGATGGCCAGACAGCTTTGGCTGCTGGAGCGGCGGCTGGGATGGCTAGGGCGTGGATGAGAGGGAGGCTGAGGATAGCGAGGAGGAATGGCTGAGGGGGTGCCATGGCTGCGGCTTGGATTCGAATCCGAGGATTCGACGCAGACACTTGAAGTTTCTGGGGGGTTGCGGATACTTGGGAAGAAGGTGAGTTGGGGTTGGATATTTGTAACTTGGAATACGTAGGGATGTATGAATCGGCAATTGAAGGAAATCTACTTACCACACTTACCTTCGGTCAATTCGCCCTCAACCAATGTCCTGACCGAAGACATCTACTGCGACCACTGCGCGGAGATGTCCCGTTGGATCTCTGACTCCTGGCATCGACATCACTGTAGCGCGGGAATACAAATAAAGTTGATGGCGTTCCTCGTGTAGAATTGATTGGATACTAGGCTATCGGGGACTGAAGGCGTCCATCAGACTTTTGGTGATAAGGAGAAGGCAGCCGAACTGGGAACGGAATGTGGAAGAGCTTCCTTCCGGAAGCTAGACAGAATAGGAGGCAGAGATATACTTATATTTACTCACAGCTCGAGTTCTCGATAACGGGGTGAACCGGACCTTCCGGACCTTCCGGCGCTTCCGTCTCTGGGCACTGGACTCAAGAGGGCGAATGATAGGAAGTGAAGGAAGAGTGGGAGCTGAACAGAGGAGAGTGGCAGAGATGTTCGGACATATGTTCCCTGACGTTTTGTTGCTGGATGGCGTTGGGGACGGACGGTGTTCAATTGCACGGCTGGATATGTCCGTAGTAGCCTTGGTGCCTCAGGCGCCGCTGGTTCCACATGCATCCTTGAACCTACAGGTTGGATACCAGGGATCCGAAGCACGACATCATCGCAGAAAACGGGTAGATCATAGATATCGTATGCTTTCGGTGAAACTTTAGAACGTCATTAGCAAGTCCTCAATATCGACATCTCGAGCAGTAGAATCAACGGCGCAGGAACTCGGCAGCATGAAAGTCTGGAATTTCAAGTATTCTCACCACGCCAAAACGCCCCTAACACCAGAACTCGAGCTACAAATCAGTACCTGAATGTCTATGCCGCAACAGCCTTCGCCAAAGCCTTCGCCTTCTTCTTTGGCTTCGGCACACTATCCTCAATCCCCTCCACAACCTCCTCCTTCTGCTGCTTCAGCTTCGCCTTGCGTAGCGCAATCTCAGCATCCAGCGATGTATCGTTGCTCTCCGGCAACGCCTTCTGCTTCTTAGATTTCTTCTGGTTGGACTCCGCGCTCTTCTCCTCAGCAGCTTCGCCCAGGCGTTTCCTCTTCTTCTCCTTAGGCTGCTTCTTCGCCTCCTTTGCTGCCTCGATGGCTTTCACGCCCTCGGCATCCAGAACTTGCTGCTCATCAATCCACAGCTCGTCGGCGAGCCAGATGGGCAGGGATACGGTGTTGTGGCCTGTGATGTGCAGCGCCCGTACGCCTCTCCACTTCTTGGGCACAAATCGCTCGACTAGACCGTTGACAACCGCTTCCACGTTCTCGGCGAGCTTCTCGGCCTCCCAGCCTGAATAGCCCACCTTGACACTCGTGTTGACCGACGGACCCAGAGTAACCAAAGTCGCATTCAGCGCCTTCTCAATCTCCTTTGCCACCGTCTGCGCATCTGCGGGTGGGTTCGCACCCTTTCCTTGCTTTAAGTTCACATTCTGTCCCCTTGCCTTCTTCTCTTCTTCAGTCTTCTTAACTTGATTCGCCAACACCACAGGAATCGGCCGCGTGTGTTGCGACTTGTAGAAAGTCTTGCCAAGCGCCCCACCCAACATATTCACAATCCGATCGTCCGCAAGGAAGATGTCATGCTCAGCACGCAGCTGGCGCTGAGCCTCATACTGGTTGTACTTCTTCTTGATCTTCTCAATGCCAATGACGCGCGTGATGCGCTTGCGAAGATGTTCAGGGAATGCGGGGGAAGCGACGAGGTCCTTGTAGGCGCGCTGGGGATCGGCGGTGATGAGGCAGATGGTTTCGGTGGGCGAGGCGTGGAGGGAGTGGGGGACGGCGATTTTTGAGGGCTTGAGGCGGGTTTTGTCGACGATGTGCACTTTGGTGGTCAGGTTGAGCCAGATGGGGGTTTGGTCTTCGTCGGGGGTGTCGTCGCTCTCTGATTCGAGGAGAGACTTTTTGGGCGCCGTCTTGGCTTTCTCGGCCGAGGTGGTTGCAATGTGCTTGAGCAGAGCCTTGGACGCCTTCAGGGTCTAGAATTCAAGATCAGTAAACTGCTGGTTTGTTTGCTAGAGCAGAGAGCGCAAGGAATTTACCTGGTCTTTGCTGAGCTGGTAGGGAGAGCCGCTCTCGACCTTCACGGTCAGGGCGGTGCTGGTAGCCGACATGATGGGCGAATTGTGGTGTTTTGCAGTCGTCGCACTTTTCAAAAATTCGAGAATTTCTCGATCTGATATCGGGGCAAAAGCGCCGAGGTTCCGGCTATCGTTCTAGCGCGGCCAATAAGGCTGAGAACTCACGTGCCCGCGAACTCTTGAAATGTGTGTGTGACGCAACTTGCCCATTCCTCCTGGTCATCCTTTAATCTGTTGGAAATGATTCATCTTTGAGCAGACACGCCTGAAGAGTCATCGTGGAAAAGTTAGAAGCTTGAGCGCGGTGTCTCTCCCGCCTTGGGGATTCTTCATGACCAGTGATGATTGAGTTTGGCGACACCTGATATCCGGTTCACTGCTGAAGCTATGGAATGCCCCTGGTGGCACTGCGGCCATGGACGGACAGCTAAACGAAAGGCTTCCAGGAATCGTCACCATGAGCCAAGATACCCATACGACCGGGCCATACTGCAGGAGAGACAGCCAGCATCCTACGGTGAATTTGATATCGACCGCCTGCCCACGATTCCCCGCTTCGGAGTCATCTTCTCTGCCGCGCCTGCAGTAGCAGAAACCGAACTTATCCAAGTACCTAACGAATAGTGGTGGATACATGCATGTTCCGCTGCTTCCTGTGCCGCTTGTGCGTCTGACTCGCTTTGCCTTGATCGCGAGTATTCGACGATGTTGCAGCCTGGGCCGCCTGTCAAAGCCCAACACCAAGCCGTGGACAAAGAATAAGAGAACAACCCACCACAGCTCCTGCAGCTCGGTTTGAAGGATGCATTTTCCTTGATTAACCCATATCTCGTTCTTTCCGCGCTCAAAAGGTGTATTTTCCATTTCAGTCGATAAATTGCTACTAAGTCGAAATCTTGCTTAGGACACTCAATCCATGCGCAAGAAACAAGTCGTGCAGTCTCAAAGGCTTCATTGGCTCCCGTTAGATCTGCAGGAATGGAGCGGGCTCCGCAGTCACGCTCTCGAACGTTTCAGGGGCGCGTATATTTCTAGCGTGTTGGGCGACGATGTCGCGACGTGAAGAGGCTGGCTTCAAAGACGTGTGCCGCAGCCCGCCTATGGCTCAAAGAAGGCAGAGGCCGAGGCGCGCACAGCGGCTCTCCGGTTTTCTGGCTGACTTTAGGGGCCTGTTAAATATTCAGCTTGAATTAACTTGACTGGATTTTACAGGTCTTGAAGAATTGCTGTCTGGCGAGCGTGGGAAAGAGTCAAGCTTGCATCTTGCATCGTGATATTGAAGTGAACTTTTCTACAGGATGAGCCACCTTGTGCTTGACAGAAAAAAGGCATTGAGTCTGCACGTCATAAAATTGGCTTTAATCTGATTCGAGAATTGTGCAAGACGGGCGTCAGCTCTGCATTGGTCCATTTCGCCTCGACGCGGTCGTCTAGCACCGCGTGTGCTCGTACCCTTACCGAGACGGAGCATCAACCACCTACATACCTTCGACTCTCATTCTTTCCCGCCCACGACAGCTGAAGGCGTCCGACACGCCAATCCGACCAACGCCCTTCCTCGCCCGACTCTATTCTGGCGAGGCCCTTCTACTCTACTCTTGCTCTCAATCGATCTGTACTTACCCCAAACCATTACTCGAATAATTTGTCCATATCAAAGTCGCGTGGTGGACATTCGCGTCCTGAAAGACGCGCTGCATATACCCACTTTGCAGACCGGCCACGCAAATTCTTTCCACAAGAGGCCCTACTGACCACCTTCGAATGATCTGGCAATAATCATGGATCAATCTCCCACCAAGAAAATGCAGCCTGCACTGCCTCCCATCGCGGGCGTGAAGCGTCCTGCTCCCTCTCTACTGCCCGCCTTCGAGCCATTGTCTTCCTCGCCGAGTCTCCCGCGTCCCTCGAAGCGTCCCTTCCGCAGCTCCACCGATACCCAGGAAGCTTCCTACCAGAAATATCCCACTCCCATGCCCACATCCACCACTGGCATACTCTCATCTTCTCCTCCCCGCCTTGCACCACCCAGCATGAAACGCGATCGATCCACTGCCTCTGAACGTGCGCCATTGGCTGCAGTTCCCTCCATCACCCTGCCAGAGAATGGAGATGAACTGCTCATGGGCAGATCAAGCAACTCTTCCCATTACCAATTGTCCAACAATCGTCTCATCTCGCGCGTCCATGTCAAAGCCCGCTTCATCCCAGCCTCCGAGCCTCTCAAACCGAACAAGATCCAGATTGAATGCAATGGATGGAATGGCGTAAGGGTACACTGCCAGGGCCGCACATGGGAGCTCGCCAAGGGTGACAGTTTCACGTCTGAGACCGAGTCTGCGGAGGTTATGTTGGATGTTCAAGACGTGCGTGTCATTATTGGTTGGCCGAGCCGTGAGAGTAAAGATGCTTTCGTGGAAGATCTGTCAGACTCGTCCTGGGATTCGGAAGGTTCTCCTAGTCGTCGTCTTGGAGCTCGTAATGGTGCTGGTCAAGAAATCCCCTCCAGCCCTCTTCGCAATGCAGCACGTACCCTGAAATCACCCGAGTCCCCAAGCCCCGCCGGTCCTCCAGTCAATGCAAGCATGTCGACCTTCTTCGCTGGAAGTACAGTCATGCCGGCATCGATCAAGGTCTATGAGGATGAGCACACGCCGTCGCACCCTGATAGACAGGGAGAAATGCACCAGAGTCCAGTGAAGAAGTCAGTCGCAAAAGATTCCAAGACCGAGAGTACCGAAACCCAGGAAAGTCCTTTGAGTGATCTGAGCGATCTGGGTGAGATGGACCCTGACGAGGAAAATGACCCCATCATCACCTCTTTTGGACCTTTTGGCGCCAATCTTTCGTCTGCCATGAGAACTTTCACTGCCACGTCTCCGGTTACCACCACAAGACGCGGCCGACGCTTGACCATGGACTCGGAACCAGCCGACGAAGCTGAGTCGGTCTCAGCCAACGAAGTCGATGATCTTCCAGTGGTCAACCATGTCATCAACCAGTTGGCATTCTCGCGTCTGTCTTCGACCCCACTTTCCACCATCATGAACAATCTGCCAGCTTCATTGAAGGATGGCACCAGTCTGTCGAAAATCGAGAACGGACTGACCAAGGAGGACCTCGCCAAGTTGTTGAACAAGTCTGCCTGCGTCGGAGAAATCCAACGCGAGGGCAAAGACGCAGCCGGCAAGCCCCTCGAGAGCGAGTATTACTACATCCCCGAAGAAGATCACGACGAGGAGCGCAAGGCCACTGTGGTAGAGAGTCTGCGGAAGCCCACTCTCAGAAACTGCCGCAAGCAGCACAAGGTATGTTTCTGCACCACTGTCAGCGGGGGAGTTCATTGGGGATTGAAGCTTTTGGCAAGAAGCTCAAGCCTCATCGATCACTCTCATGCTGTCATTCTTTGCTAACTTGCCACCAGCAATACTACTGGAAGCGTCCACGAACCCCCTAAACGCGATGAATCATCGATCCTGCACCGCAAGCTCTCCGAAGCAGCCCCCAGCGTATTCATCGACATTCGCACATATTCTGCGGCCTCTGCATCAGCATCTGTACGTTTCAGTCATTTTGGTCCGACGAAGCGACAACACACCCAAGTCCCTTCCACTCACCGTCCATACCCACACACACCCATCAGTAAAGCAATTCAGAAAAACCAGGAAACCCAAAACAGGAAAAAAACCGAATACCGAGTACCACTCACACTGGATGTTGATATGTGCCACTATCTGTGTCGGAAGTCTCCTTTCCCATACCCCACCTCGATTCCCCCAGCTGCATAGCGAGGCGTCCTTTGCGTCTTCATTGTTCCCCTAATATTCTCATGGTCGGAGCCAGCGGCTGCTTGCTTCGACATTTGCATTGTGCCAACATACCAAGATTGTTTACTAGGAGCGGACAGGACGGGCCAGTTAGTCGAGGATGGCAGCGGGTGTAGATAGCTCTTCTGAGAGATATTGACGCTCGTTGTTGTTTCGTTGACATTTCTTTTGCTGTCTGACTGGCCGGTCTGCTCGGATGGCTGGAATGGCGTTGATTGGGCGGATGGAGTTAGGGTGGCTGATGTGGCAATGGGAAAATGTTGTTTAGATAGTAGCTACGAGAAAAGACCAATGGATGATGAAGACTTTCAAAAAACACGTAAGGAGTTTCAAGTGAACGATGGATCCGTTGATGTTTGAAAATGTTTGATAGAGATTGTTAAACAAACAGGTGTGGCGATTGATGATGTGATATGTGCTGAGAGAAAGATGTTGTGAAATGACGGAGGCTTGTGGGATGGCGGCGTGCACAAGCTGGAGGTACCCCGCGCTAAGATAAGCCTTATCGAGAATCACCCGCATAACCCCGCATGGAGCTCAGGAGCTTGGGCCAGCTGCCAAATATCCCTGTCATTTGGTGATGCACGTGATTGATGCTTGCTTAGATGTCTCGTGTTGGCTATGGCCCGTAAGACCTTTCACTTCTTTTTGTTAGAATATGACCACTGACCAAGGCATTTGGCAATCTAGCTTTTCCTAAAGCATATAAGCTCCTTCTTAGCTTAGCTCGATTTCCTAATTTAAGCTCTTTCGTCTCTACTTGATAAAAAAAATACGCCCCCTGTTTGCTACCCGCGCGAAGGGGTTAAGCGCGTCCCCATTTCCTCCGAAACTCCAGCCGTGTTGAACACAGCAACCTCCGCTAACTAGTAGCCACAGTCAAAACTGTATTCCAACCAGCGCCCGACGAGACGCGCCAAAGCCACCTTGGTCTACCCCAGGATCTCAGCCCTCGACAACACCAAATTGCCTCTGAACCTTCTTGCGCCGAACCATTTCCCAATCCCCAACTCTTCGAGAATGGATTGGTCCGATGGTTGGTCGTCACAGCCAAGCAGAAAACCCATCTACGCAAGGGCCTGGGTCAGTGGTCTCGCATTCGATGGTGGAATATGGAAACCACTCCACAGACCTGAATTTGTAAGCCGGGGATCTACTCGCTCCCACTCCTTCCATATACAGCTGCTGACTCGCCAGTAGCTCCTCAAGGCACTATGCCTACCGAAGCTGAGGTGAATTTTGCGATGGCGTCTCACAAGCCAACCGTTGTCATTCAAAGTGGGGATGGCAAGCAAGTCGGCAGCTTCCTTGCCTCTCGAGGCAAGCATTTGAACACCGATACGCCTTACCTGAACCCATTCCAAGGCCAGGTCGACGTTTCCTCGATGGACCGTTTAGAAGAACTCGGACATCCAACGTCTGAAAGTATGGCCAGAGGCCGTCCCAATCAACGAGGTGTTTGCCGAGAAGTTCGGAATACACGCGCCAGGCACGATGCTCGTCGATATTGTCGAATCAAAGCATGAGGTTGAGCAGGGCGGTACCTCCTGCTATAATATCGATCACATGGATATCGGCTTCCATATTCTGACAACCTTGCTTGCCGATGACCGATCCAAACGTTGCCATATCCGCATCGCACCTACCCACCGAGCTCAAATCAGACTGATAAACCGCAAACTCGACGAGATAGGCATCGGTCGAGCTCACACAAAACTGGACGTGCCAGACGACTGGCGCCATGCCAACGTGGACGTCAAGACAATAGATGCCACACAAGGCGAGGAGGCTGACATAGTTATTTACGACACCGTCCGGAAATGCTTCAATTGCGGTGGACGCGGGCACATGGGTCGCGAGTGTCTAGCCCCAAAGAAACCCGCCAAGGCACCTCGAACATGCATACGATGTGAGCAGGCAGGCCACCTCGCTCGAAACTGTCCAAACTCTAGCACGGTCGAGTGTGGAAACTGCGGGCGAAGCGGACATTCAGCGCCCTGAGTGCAGCCTCGGGATTCCTTTCAAGGATCGGGTCCGGAGGGGACAGTTGGAAAGGCTGGACGGATGAACGGAGTGCTGGGATGAAGTCTAGGTCAGACTCAGCGATCGACTAATAACCGTGGTACTCAGAAGTGCAAAGGGACTTCATGCTGTAACTCAACCTGTGCCCATGGTGATATTTCGAATAGCTGTGACCATTTTCTAATTTTGTAGACTTTGAAAAAGAATTAACCACGCATAAAGCTCAGAAGATTGGGCCAATTATCAAACATCTCTGTCATCTGGTGACAACTTGTCTCTTTGCTGTCAAGTGACCTTGTGAAACTTGATTACATACCAGACAAACAAGACCACATATATAAAATACAGACTCTGACTAAATGTAATATGCTAGCTACATCGTATAAAGTTATAGTTAATTACCAACAGAAAAATATCCCCCAGTGTCGTTGGTTATAGCTGGCGGCAGACCGCAAGCTTCTTTGATCTTTCTCATTGGTCATGTGATGACACGTGTGATGGGCTAAGCGCATCGAGACGCATATTCGCTCTCTCTCTCTGGGCATCGTCAACACCGCGTGTAAAGCACTATCTGGCACGAGCAGCAACGCCGTGCCGTACTAGGAGATTACCAACGTCTCCAAACGTGAGACTCCACCATGCCCACGGCCCCACATTGCTGGAAAGTCTCCCTGGCCATGCTGCAGCGGCCGAAAGAGCGGCTCAAAGTCAAAGAGTAATACAACGTGTTACTCTTCTAGCTCGACTCAATCTCCACCCTCCTCCAGAATTTCGAAAGTGGACTCCACTCCGAAGGCCTGATTCTGTAAGTGATGTCTAGTACTTACCTCCGATTCCACCATGTACAGCTGCTGACTCAACAGTAGTTGCTTAAAACACCTTGCAACCTCGATGCTCCCATTCTCATTGAAGCTTTTACTTCTTTAGATCTTCAAACAATTCCCGCGGCCGTGTCCCGCCCAATAACCGCATTGCACTAGCCCTCGCATGCAAATATCCTTTTCAAACCTCGGCGCTTGTCAACATGACCGATACCACGGGAGACAACAAAATGGTTTGCTGGAAAGGGATCAGTAGCGATATTGGAGGATTTCTCAGACAAATCAGGCCCAGGAGACCGAAGGGTCGTGTGACTGTGTCTCGAGAGCAGGAGCTTGGGGGTTGTGTACCATTTGCATGAGGTGGCCCTTATTGGGAGGGAAAGTTGGTCGAAATGGCGAAGACATTCCAAATGGTTGAAGAAAAGGAGGAGCTTGTGAGGGAGGAAGAGGTACTGCTGCTTAAGCGTTGGTGCAATGATTTGCAAATGTGCCCGGAGTGCAAGTATTGAACTTGAAGGGCCAGGAAAAGAGAGAATAGGAGGACTAAAGAGAAGAGCTGGGGAGCTCCCCTCTGCTGTATTTATAGGCCTTCTAGCTGACTAAGAAGACTATTTTAGAAGGATGATGACATTTTACGTGCAACAGCAAGGCCGAGCTTGGTTTTCGCAATAACGGCCGTATCCTGTGTTTTTAATGACGATGAGTTATACAAAGAGTGGGATTTGTCCATACGGGAGAGGTGTTTTCGATGCTGGGAGCAGTCTACAAGGATTCAAGGAAATGCTCGCCGCAATTTTCAACCACCTGCCTGCTACCGACCGTATTGTGTTGGCATTCGTTTGCAAAAATTTGCTCCAAGGTTTTATGCTTGCCGATATAAAGGAGCCTGGTAGAAACGGATAATTCGTATTCTTGAGACCCGACGATGCGGTCAAATTGCTATACCAAATAAGGCCGAGGATAGATATGGGACGGAAGTCAGGAGCTTGGGGCCTGTGTACCTACCTATTGCTGTCAATGGCGCCCAGCAAGAAAAAGTTACTGAAAGGAGCAACTCGTCAAGCTTGTGCAAACTTGTGTCATAAATGAGCAAGAAAAAAAGGATTTGATGGAAAGAATGGCAACGCTGCCGCAGCGTTGGTGCAAGGTTTCTCAGACCTGTCCAGAGTGCGGCTTAGAAACTAGGTTTCAATCGCAGACTGCGTTGGCGACGTTAAGGTAGACGACATGGAGCGAGATTTGCCCAGATGGAAGAGATGTTCTGCTTTCCAGAGAAAGTTTAGCAAAGAACCTCTCGTATTTGTAGCACAGCTTCATCGCGCCCGCTTCAGCTGTCGAATCTGCTCTTCCTCTTGAGCCCGCTCTGCACTTGCGGTGCATTCGATCTGCTCCTATCGAGACCTGCCATAACTCTCTCGGCTGCACTCGTTGCAGGTGCCCGTCCGCCTGCACCAGGCGTACCACTCCGACTCGACTCGGCCGATGCGCTAGCTGGAACAAAGTCGACAGTCTCCCTCAGTCCCCTTGCTTTCTCATCTTCCTTCTTCTTGAGCATCTTCTGTTGGCTCTTGCCCAGCTCCTCCTTGTAGGCCCATTCCGGAAATCCGCTTGGCTCCCAGATCTGCTTCGGCAGCGTAGTCGCGTATTGTTCCTGCTCGCTGATGCCGGCGAAATGCATAAGCTTCTGCATCAGGCCTGGGTTCGTGATCGCGGATGACTTTGCAAGCTTCTCGTTGAAGTGCACGCCCCGTTTCTTCAGGTCTAGGAAATGCGCAAGCTTCTTGTTCGTGCTAGGCGGAGGCGATCCCGGCGGCGAAGGGGGAATATTGCGGTTTTGGACAGGCGGTAGTGTCAGGGTGCGCAGAGTCGCCCTGTTGGCAGAGTAGGGCGACTGTGGTTCACCGACTTGCGCTTGCTCTTGGTCATCATCCGGAAGTTGGTCTGCTGGTGGTCGTGTCGGACCCATCGCAGGTCCTAGGGTTGCATCCTCCTCGTCGCTGCTGGCGTAACTGACCAGAGCCGACATGTTCACTCAAGGTTGTGTCGAACCCGGCGACTCGGTGATAAGAGCGCAAAGTGCTGTTTCTTCCGGGGCAAGTACGCGGACCGAGGCGGCAGAAAAGGGCGCTAGGCCGCATAGAGCCAACCGGACGTCTGCAAAAATGCTTGGGGCGCAAAAAGACTTCGTTCGTCATTCTCTTTTTTAGCTCCAAGATGCCTCTGACTTGTCTGCTGGACATATGACCGCACCCAGCATGCCGTGATCTCGAGATCATGTTGGCATTCCCTCCGAGACGGCTCCTGACCGCCACCTGGGAGCCTGCCCAGCGACTCCTGCGACCGGCGCTACCAACCTTGCGCCATGGCCCTATCCAGAGATCGCAAATCTCTTTCCATACACCCACCTCCTCGATCAGAACGCTTGTCGCTGCCCGAACACCGCCTTTTGCCCCAACGAATATCTTCCGGCCGCGGAGGATAGCAGAATTGACAAGTCCAGTATGGAGGAGAGAATTACATGCAAGCAGTAGGAGGAAGATCAGAATTACTTCAAGGCGCAACAAGAGCTCCTCCACCAGCCACCAGAGTGGACGAAAACCCATCAATAATGCCAAGTTGCGAGATCAGGCGGCGGCGGCGGCCGGAGCAAACGAAGCAAAGAAAGCAGCTGATGCTGCTGAGAAGCCGGATACAAGGGGATATCTGCACATGCCACAACTACCCAAGATGCCCCATCGCCCTACCAAAGAGGAATTGCTCGCAGCCGCGACCGGCTTCTGGTCGAGGCTGAAAGTGCGTTTCAAGTGGTTCTCTATTCGCAGCGTCCGTCCATGGAACCTGGATGACTGGAGTGCGTTCGCATCGTGGATCTTGCTTGGCCATATTGTGTGGATATTGGTTGGCACGACCACATTCTTCTCGCTCCTCATTCTGTTACTTAATACCGTAGTAGCTCAAGAAAACCTTGCTCGTTTCGTTGGCGACTATCTGACCCAGTCGGCCGGCGTCAAAGTCGTTTTCGAATCTGCCATTGTTCCAAAATGGAAAGATGGAGTCATTACTTTCCGCAACGTGTTTGTGTCGAGGCGACCGGGTCAGGGCAAGAGCCGAGTGAGCAAGGGATCTTCTACGACGGCAGCAGCGGCAGCTGCAGCAGAGAGACAGTCCGACGTCGAGAACAAGCAAGAAGAGGACACAAACTACACCCAGTTCGACGTCACAATCGATACTGTTAATGTGACGCTCTCCTTCGTCAAGTGGTGGAATGGCAAAGGCTTGTTGCGAGACGTGGAAGTGAAAGGTGTACGTGGTGTCGTTGACCGAACATCGGTGCATTGGAGTGGTGAGAATGTTGATCCAAAAAGCTATCGTCATGAACACAACCCTGGCGATTTTGAAATTGACTCTTTCCGAATGGAAGATCTGCTGCTCACCATCCACCAGCCCGGTGGTTTCCGTCCTTTTTCTGTCAGCGTGTACAATTGCGAACTACCCCAGCTACGCAAGCAGTGGCTTTTCTACGACTTCCTCTCCGCAAATAATATGTCCGGATCTTTTGATGGATCCTTATTTACCATCCACCCAAGACAAACCCATGGGTTTGCTGGGGCCGCTGCTGGAGACAACTCAGACTCTTCCGCTGACCCAAATCCCTGGAAGAAGCACAGCCGCCTCCGCATCGACGGGCTAAGAATCGACCACTTAAACCGTGGCGTCGAAGGACCTTTCTCCTGGATTCACGAGGGCAACGTAGACATCGTTGCCGATATTCTGTTTCCCCCAGATAACGACGAGTCGATAGCAAAAGTGATGTCCGACTTCTACGACCGCATGGAAGCTACCGTCACGTCCAACCGCTACCTCCACATCCTCGAGAACCAAGCAGCAAACAAAGACATGAGCAATCCCCCGCAACGCGCCACGCTCCTCGCAGAGAAGCAGCGAAAAGAGCAAGACGACAAGCGCTATCTGATAATGGACCTCAAAGTGCACCTCAACGACGTCCGGGCCGCCGTCCCGCTCTTCACTTCCGATCTCTCCTACATCAACCAAGCGCTGATTCGCCCGATTGTTGCCTACATCAATTCTCGGAAGACATTCATTCCCATCAGCTGTCGCATTGTGAAGCGCGCCAGTGATTTCGATGGCTCATGGACCATTTTTGACAGCGGCCTGA
This sequence comes from Cyclaneusma minus, assembly GCA_037179335.1. Lineage (NCBI taxonomy): Eukaryota > Fungi > Ascomycota > Leotiomycetes > Marthamycetales > Marthamycetaceae > Cyclaneusma > Cyclaneusma minus. Next base: position 973,503 of record JAKZHN010000013.1, read on the forward strand.
TGGACGACCTGAGCGCGGAGACGTACGATGCGTTTGCGAAAGATGTTGTGGATAGCCAGGCGCGCATGCGGCGGCTGAAGAAGGTCGGTTTTTGGGGAATCAGTTTGGCGGTGCAGGCGCTGTTTATGGGCATGGCGGGCAGTGTTGCATAGACATGCTCCAGGCTGTATCATTGTAAAATAACGAGCGGTCCCGGCGGGTGGGTTCTCATGATATTGATGGCGCTGGGGGGGCTCTTCTCTGTACTCTGGCATTGCGGGCGCTCCCGTCAGTGATTCCCCTTTTCTGCGAGCGTTTGGATTTTAGGGGGTATCTGGTGGGATGGGATCGGAAAAGGAACATGACGTTATCAAAATGCAATGAAAGCAGTCTTAGTCGCAAGCCTAATCGATCTGCAAATTGGTCTAAATTGAAGCCAGGAGCAGAGGAGTGGAAAGAGTCTCTTTCCCCTTCTGCCTTGCACCGTCAGTGCACTCTCAAGGAGCTTCAATCGATGCAGGCTGCAGGGGTCCGCCGCACGGGCCAAGGCACTAGAGTCCAGCGGTCCCTGGATTTAGCTGGACCCTCGAGAGCTACATGTACTGCTCAACGGCAACTAGTAGACTACTGAACAGACTACTGAACCCCACGTCCGAAAGACAGCTCCCCGGCCAGCACCACGAAGCCCTGCCTCACTGCAAACATGGCTCAAGCCAGCCTTTTCCCTCCACTTGATCAGCGTCCCATCGCGAACACCATCTGCCTCTTCGATGTCGACGAGACCCTCACTCCCGCCCGCCGCGTATGTTGCCAACCCTGACTGCGGAAATACCACAACTAACACGTCTTGTGAAGACTGTCTCCCCGGAGATGCTGGCCCTCCTCTCGGCTCTCCGCCACAAGGTAGCCATTGGCTTCGTCGGCGGCAGCGACCTGGCCAAGCAACAGGAGCAGCTCGGCACCTCGGAAATCCCCGTCCAATCGCTCTTCGACTTCTGCTTCTCTGAAAACGGCCTTACCGCCTACAAGCTCGGCCTGCCGCTGGCCTCCCACAGCTTCATCCGCTGGCTCGGCGAGGACAAGTACAAGGAGCTCGTGCGCTTCGTCCTGCACTACATTGCCGACCTGGACATCCCGGTGAAGAGGGGCACCTTCATCGAGTTCCGGAACGGCATGATCAATATCAGCCCCATCGGCAGGAACGCGAGTGTCGAGGAGAGGAATGAGTTCAATCGCTTTGACGAGACGGCAAAGGTTCGGGAGAAGATGGTGGCTGCCTTGCAGGAGAAGTTCGCCCATCTGGGCCTCACGTACGTGCCCTATCCTACAAAGCCAATTCCCCGCGCGGTGAAGATGAACTGACTGTGAAACAGCTTCTCCATCGGTGGCCAAATCTCCTTCGACGTCTTCCCCACCGGCTGGGACAAGCGATACTGCCTGCAGCACCTGGAACAGGAGGCGCAGAAGCCAGGAGGCGTCGAGTATACTACGATCCACTTTTTCGGTGACAAGACGTACCCGGGCGGCAACGACCACGAGATCTACGAAGATCCGAGGACCATCGGCCACTCGGTGACCGGTCCAGAAGACACCTATGCGCAGATCAAGAAGCTTTTTGATCTTTAAAGGGGGCCAGGGCAAGGCAACCGTGGATGTGGACTCTGGGGCGGGCAGGCGCAGGGGTTCCTTAAAATAGAAACATACCATTAGGCGATATTTGCTTCACAGACTATATATATTGGGACGAGAAGTCTGCATATGGAGAATATGCCAAATCATCGGGAATATTCCAGATAAGTAGGGTCTGTAGGACCATCCCAACCTATGATCCAAAGTAATGACGATGATTAATGATTTATGACCGCGGGACTTCTAATTGAGGAATCCATGAACTCCGCCCTCTCTCCCACTCTCCTGGAAGGGGTGGGAGGAGAGGGCGGCGTAGTTCACGAAGTCCCCAATTACATGATGAACACATAGCCAACTACAGATTTGACTCGCTGCTGAAATTTCCTAGTTTCTTCATCTCGCTATCAAAAGGAATGTAGACTTTTTTCATTTGCATTTCACTCTCACAGAAAAAACTTGGCAGCTGCGCTGAAGTCCGCAGGGTTAGAAGACAGCTCGCTATTGAGTATTCGCTTCAAAAGACGTGGTTAAAAAAGCATGGCAAATTGCTAAAATCTTCGTAACAAGAAAGGGTTTCCCTCGGCCGCCGATGCCCCTTTCTGCCCCCATAGCCCTCCGGCTTTCACGCCACCCTTGCCTTTTCCCCTATTTCTCCGTCAGGCGAGCTTACCTGCCAAACTCCAAGCTAGGGACAATAACCGGTCCATACTTCGTCGCCGCGCCATATGCTCCCTCGCCCTGGACGATGAAATCAACCGCCAGACTCAACTTATTTAGTCCGCTTCCACGGCCACTTCCGCTCCCGCTCCCGCTGTACACACTCCCCGCATAGCCAGACCCTCCCATCCCGCCCGCCATACCACCTACAATCGTCGCCGCACTGCTGAAACCACCCGCACCCATGGCGCTCTGTCCGGCTACAACTTCCGGATCAAATGCCACAAAAGCCGCATAATTCCTACGCCCCATGAGCTTCTTCATTTCTCTAGCAGTACCGTTGGTTTCTGTCTGGAAGATCTCCATCATGTCTTCCTTGGTGTCGGATACGGCGTGCGTGCTGCGATGGCCATTTTGCGGCACGTAGAGCGCTTTGTTGTTGTGTAGCATTTTGAGCACGTACGAGGGCGGGGGCGCCGCGACGATGGAGGAGGATATCAGCTGATACATGGTTTTGTGGTCATTGGGGTGGGACGGATCGTGAACGAGACCTGCGCCGCAGACATTCACGTCTGCTCAAGTTTGTCAGTGGACGGGACTGCTATCACCGGGCTGGGACATGGGATGAATTGAGGATAGCTTACCTCCTGATAGGAAAGTCATACGCAGCCCCTTTTGATGCGCAATCCCCTGTAGGGTTCTAATTAGGTATGTCCGCTCGAGATCTTTGGACTCGTGCGTCCACATGTCTCGCAGCTCATCTGCGATGTCGATGTCTCCGAAGGTGTTTAGCACCCCTCCCATCAATCCACTTTTCCCGACTGCTTTCTTGACTTGTGTGAATCCACCCTGAACAAGCTCTTTGCCGCCGACAATGCCAGCTACCGAGCTTGTCACTTTACCCAGCATATTGTACGTCCCGGTCACAGCTTTCTTGCCCGTGGTGATAGTATGAGCGATGCTCTCCACTGTCTCCAGTCGTGGATAGATGACTGGGACTGAGATCATCCAGATACAATGCTGTACACTGGGCGGCAGCGTGGCAACTTTGGGAAAGAGACCTTGATATGTAGGCCCGGCCATGACTTGTTGTTGAGTCCTTTCTGAGCGGCAGTCAGGGCCTACGACCACAACCGCTGGTCCGAGATACTTGACAAAATGCCATCCGGTACCAGTGATTGTGAATAAATCTGTGTCGGTATTGACGTTGCGGAGCATCTCGAGCGTTGTGTGGTGCTGGAATAGAAGATACATCTCAATCCCTATGCGGCCAATGTTCTTGAACATATGAGAAGATTGCATATATTCTGGGTAGGATCCAAAGCCATCGAAGCTAGCATTCATCAGTACTTGTCAGTTAGAAAGCAAGAAGATCCGTAAACTTACATGTCATGATCATCGATTTGAAGAACATGGGGGATTTGAGCGAAAGCTTCTCGCAGATACGCCTGGTCGAAATGACTCGTATAATAATGGAAATAGGCGTGAGTGACATCCTCCTCATGCTTTGCAGTCCATTGAATATTTTTCCGAGTCTCCTTGCCGCTGGTTGCTAACCACTGCTTCAGCAAAGGTACTTCCTTCCACAGTCGATCTCCGTAGATCTGGTCTCCAAGCCCCAGTTGACAATGGAACCCGCCACAATCGACATTCTTTTGCAGGATGTCTTTCCACATAAATCCTACCCCACCAAGCTTAGAGCGCTCGGCGGAATTGGTATTCATCGCAAAATCATTGCCCGAGTGGGCGAGGAAGCGCCAGTTTGTTTCATATCGGCCAGCTACGAGAAATTCGTAGCGTGTACAGCCCAGGTGCGAAGTAACTGCATATGTCCATTTGTCACCTGGTCCCTCGCTCATTTGCAAATCGGCATCATATCGGTAAAACGTCCAGCGTTGGTGTGTGCAAATAGCAGCTGGTTGTAATTGCCGGGGATTTGGTGATAAGTCGACGCTTTTATGAATATGTATGGTGGGAGGTTGAGGTGCATCTGTCACCAGCATGATCGAACCAAACCATATACCCCTCTCTACATCCATATTGATATATCTTAAATATGGACCGAAGTACACGCCGTTTGTGGGTTGTACCTTGTACATATCAATCCCTGCACTTGGAGGGGGGCCCGAGAATCCTGCAGCTGTTGGTGTCTGTGAAGCCATACTCATAATACTCTCTGCATATCCAGGGGTATGTGGCGGAAAGCCGGGTGATAACATTCCAGGCGACATCATACCCGGAGACATCATACCTGGAGACATTAAGGGCTTTCCTCCAAAAGTGCTTAGCGCTGGAGAGGCGAGAGGGTTGCCATACGTGGAAACAGTCGGGGATACTGGAACATCGTGGTTGAGAGGCGTGGGACCCTTCGGGAATTCCCATTGCGTGGCTTGAGTAGGAAGGTGTATGTAGTAATACTGGCCAGAGTTTTGGTCAAGATGAGCAATCCAGCCTTCTGGCAACGGAGGCGGCGACGCTGGACCGGCGCCATTGAATGGAGACGAGTTGGCGAATTGTTGTACCGGGCCTCCAGGTTCTTGACCTGGCTGAGGACTGACCGTATGCTGACGTGGATCATTTGCAAAAGCGGGATGATTAGGATGTTGCAAGGCGGGCGAAGCAAGTGGTGAGGCAATGGTTGGCTTAGAAGTGGTAGCGATCGGGTGTGGAGTATTGGCAGAGGCAGTAGTCCGCTTCTCGTTCGGGTATCCATTTGGCCCGCCGCCCGGAGTGACGCTAGAGTATGCTGGCGGCGGCGAGGCAGACATTTGCATCCGCTGGAAGTCTTGCTCAAGCGCTGCCTGCGATCCTTGCCGATGGCGTTGCGCTGGCGGAGGGGATGATGGCGGAGGGGATGATGGCGGACTTGACACTTGGTTCATGCCCTGGTACACAGTTGGGGGGCCGTGAGGATTACTATCGGGGGTTTCCGTTGGAGTCCAAGGACGTGGAGCATGTTGCTGTTGCGGAGGTGGTGACTGGGGGAGCTGAGGCACCGGCGGAGGACCATACTGATGGGCACGCTGAGCAGCTGCGGCATTCTGTGCTTGGAGTCTACTCAAGGTGGCTGTTCCAGCAATACCTGCGGCAGCATATCGGGCTTCAATGTCACTCCCAGGTTGCTCGCCAGGTCCGATAATAGGGGTTTCTGGTGGGGGAGGCGAGCCACGGTTGGCGCGAGTTGTCGAAATCGACGCGGTAGAAGCGAGTCTATTCATTGTTGGGGCAGGAGCAGCCAACTCAGCCGCTGAAGAGCCTGCGCCGTTAATATTCGATGCTCCTCCGGGAGGCGGATAGTACTGTCGCTGGTATTCTGGGTACCTAGTCTGCGATTCCGAGGGAGCCGAATCTTTCCTGGGTCTTTGTATCTGTCGCGCAAACAAGCCCTCCTTGTCTGGTACCTCAGGACCTGGGGATTCTGGCAGAGGCTTTGGAGCTGTACCCCGCCTCTCTGCAAGTCCAGGCCCTTTCCTTTCAATGGGGCTCAAGTCCAGTCTCGGGCTTGTATCATAGGATGTTTTCCTGCTTTTTCCCGCCGGACGACTGTATTCTGCTGGAGGCGAGGCCTGTCGTCGCTCATCATCCGGGTATGGAAGACGGTTCTTTCGGGCTGCAGATGGCGCGGGATAATCGTATAGCTGGTCATCGTCCGGATAAGGAAGAGGATTCGCAGAGCTCGAAGCTCCCGGTGGCAGAGCAAAGGCGGCCGATGGCTTGGGACTTCTGTAGGGCCCGTGAGATGCTGAATCACCGGTCGGGGCAGGGCTGGAGCCTTTCTTGCTGATTCGCAAAGGCTCTATGGTAGGGCTGTCCTCGCCGTCCATGGGTCTGGGCAAGAACAGCTCCTCGTCGGGCTTCCCGTGACGGGTTGCCATTGTCTGAGTAGAGTGTTGTCGGCGGGGTATTTTTGGATGAAGAGAGGCCGTGTTTGGGGCCGCAGCGGTAGAGGGCACACAGATGTTGGAAGGCAGAGAAGTCGCACATAGGTGGCACGAGATGGGTTTTGCGAGGGCTTTGCGACGAGAAGAGAGAGTTTGTCGCAGTATCTGGCGCAAAGGAGATGAAACAAGAGTACGAGTATGACGGATCTTCTTACGACTGGGTCTGTCTGCGGGCCCACGGTGGACTGCACCGGTGATGCTGCATGCGCTGATAGAGCAGTGGACTCTGGCGCCATGATTGGATGGCCTGCTCGTTGTAGCCGCCGGGCAGACAGGGGGTTCGCACGGGGGCGCCTATTCAGAGAGACATATGCACGCTTGAAGACTGGTGAACATAAGGAAAGGCTTGAAATTACCGCTTTGGCCTGCCTCGAAGATGGGACTTAGACGCCGGGCCTCAATTGGAGTTGTCGAGGATGCGATCCTTCAATGCGCTCTCAGGCCAGGATTACTCCATTGCACTAGCCGAGTTGGTTGGACTGGGAAGCGCGCGAATCCAGAGGCAATAGAGATCCAAGTAGTTGAGAGGAATCCGAGTCATTGGGAGAGATCCAAAATACCCCGTAGTCAAGAGAAATTGGAAATAATGATGTGGAGGAGGCGAAGTCACAAACTCAAAAGTCGAGTCTTCGCCCGAGCTCCGTGACGCGACGCACAGACCAGGCACTTAACGCGAAAGAAAGCTCTTTGACTTCGAACGCGTCGCGCTTCCGCGACCGACATAGCTTGAGAGTCTTTTGTCTCCCTCTGCATGCGCCATTCCTCTTTGCTCGCCATCCCTACAACAAACACGCGCAATATCCTTCAACAACAGCAAACATGCCTTCCACTGTCCTGGGCAAGCGGACGAGAAGCGGCAAGGACTCGAGTAAGAAACCTCGCAGCACTCGCCGAGGACTCTGCTAACTTGACCTACCAGCTCTCAATGCTCACTCGACCCGCGCCAAAAGACAAGCTCGCCCCGACAGAGTGACACCATCTCCCTCGAAGACCGAAACCAAGCCTGTTGCGAAGGAGAATTTCCAGCCCATACGAACTCCTCAAACTCCGCGTCATAGGGATGCTCTTTCCAAAACAACCCCAGTAACGCCACGACACCGCGTCCAGGTACCCGGCATACCATTCGCCTTTACACCTCCCTCATCGCGAACGCCCTCCACTCCTCGAGAGAATACCAAGACTGTTTACTCATCCGCCCGCCTGCTATTTACTCGAAGCTCTGATTCGGGTCTATTAGTTGGTCGAGATACGGAACGCGCCGAGCTTACCTCCTTTCTCGAAACGCGGATCTCCAACCCCTCCGGTGGCTGCACCTACGTGTCTGGTCCTCCTGGCACCGGGAAAAGCGCCATGGTCAACGAAATCACGTCTACTTTCGAAGAATCCCCGACCTTGAAGAAATGTTACATCAATTGTATGAGTATCAAAAATACCAAAGACATGTTTAGCACCCTCGTCTCGTCTCTCTGCTCGGATATCGACGAGTCCGAAGAGAGCAACTTGACGCAGACCCTGCAGAGCATGTTCATCCCGCGCAAGAAGTCGGAAAAGGTCTATCTTGTGGTATTGGATGAGATTGACCACATCCTCACTCTCGACTTGGAAATTTTGTACAAGCTCTTCGAGTGGTCTTTGTCCAAAACTTCCCGCCTCGTTCTCATTGGCATTGCGAACGCTCTCGATTTGACCGACCGCTTCCTCCCTCACCTCAAGTCACGGAGCCTGAAACCAACTCTCCTGCCGTTCCTGCCTTACACGGCACCGCAGATCAAGTCAATCCTTACGGAACGTCTGAAGTCCTTGAATTCGGCTGATGCGCAACCCGGCTGGACACCGTTTCTCCACCCCGCTGCTATCGAGCTCTGTGCTCGCAAAGTAGCATCACAGACCGGTGATCTACGCAAAGCATTCGACATCTGCCGTCGCTGCATCGATCTGATCGAATCGGAAACCAAAGCCAAGCACGCCTCGGCTTTCAACACTCCTCCAGAATCACCTGGCACGCCATCCAAAGGCGCGCCCCTATCAGAAAATCCAAATCTCTCTTCACCCGCCAAACCCGTCATGTCGCGCACAGTCACCGAATCTCTCGCTGCGCTCACCCCCACGACTGCGCCTCGAGCCAGCATCTCGCACATGAACAAAGTGACCTCCTCGCTGTTCTCCGCCCTCGGTACCTCCAAGCGCCTCAACGCCCTGAACCTTCAACAAAAAGCCGCTCTCTGCGCGCTCGTCGCTCTCGAAAAGCACAACCGCGCCCAGCGCTCTTCTCTCTTTTCCACGCCCTCCAAATCTACCAACAATCTCGTTTCGCCTACAGTCAAGAAGCTCTACGACACGTACGCAATGCTCTGCAAACGAGACAGTCTTCTGCAGCCGCTCAGCTCCGTTGAATTTCGCGATGTCGTGGGTAGTTTGGAAACTTTGAGCTTGGTGTGTGCGGTGGATGGTAAGACAGGAAGTTTTAGCGGTGCGATTGGGTCGGGCGTAGGTGTTCCAGGGACGCCGAGCAAAAGGGGCAGGAAGCCGGGCTGGGGATCGGGCGTGGGTGTTGGAGATGAGAGGAGGGTGGGTAGCTGTGTTGGGGAAAAGGAGGTTGAGGCTGCTGTCGATGGCATCGGTGGTGGTATTCTGAGAGGCATTCTGATGGGCGAGGGTTTGGAGTGAGGTGGAAGGTGGGAATTGGGATTTGAGCTCTTATGCTCGGTCAAAAAGGAGGGTGTATGACGATAGTGCATACGAAATCTGTATTATTAAGGATGGATATGTTACATACCGACCGAGGAGCATAGCGCTGGTGTTGGGTTGTTATTGCGCGGATACCCATTGCAAGAGAAGCTAAAGCTATCCCTTCGTACCTAGGCAATGAAACTTGACCCGAGTAATTACACAAATTAAAGGCATATAATTGCCAGGATCATCAGCAAGTCTAGCTGTCTGTACATCGAACAGCTTATGTTTGCTAAGAATGACCCAGACCACATATTACGATATTGCTTTGGGGACTGTGTGTACTACTTGGAGAGGGCTTTCTTTTGCGAAACCCTATATACTAGATACCATCAGGAGTAAGGTCAGTTTTGTTTCAAAGCTTAGTACTAGTTCGAAAACTGCGTGTATGCAGGCAAAAGACATAAGAGATAGTAGAAAACATCGTCTAACAGTGCGGACAGCGTTACAGTTCACTTGTTGTAGCAAATCCTCGCGAGAGTATCGTTTAAGGGTTTATGGTAGTGTAGTGCTTGGAACAGCCAAGGAAAGGTACTTAGTGAAACGCGAATGCTCAGTGTACTTGTAGGTTAACTGATTCCTGATGAATTGGATGAATTGGGAGAAGACTTCCAGTCTCGGAGACGTTCTATTAGTATCACCACATCTTCGGCGCTATCATCAGGCGAAGGCATTACTATTCCATCAAGAAGCAAGAAATAACCTAACAAGTCGGCAGATGGGATGGCACGGATAGCGGAAACACTCAGTCTCACCCCCTCTTGAAAGAAAACCGTCTTCTTACCGCTCACCAAGACATCCACTCCGCTCCGTAAGGATCTTTAACACTAACCTGCTATTCCAGCAGCCTCCGATCTGTAACATTATTCGAAGAAGTCAGAAGGGTCTGTTCTCGGCATTCCTCGTGAAGCCACCTGATCTCAGCTTTTCGCCGTAGCGTAGGGTAGCACCGATCTTCCTCCAGCTGAGCAGCTATGGGTGGAACAGCCGCTGCGGCGTCAGGGATTGCCAGTGAATTGTTGTCAACGGCATCCTTGTAAGCTCTTTCGACAATCACCGGAGTATCGGGAAGGGGAACGGTGCCAAGGTTGAGCAAGCCCAGGAACCCGAAGCGCAAGTTATGTTCGCAACACTTTTCCGAACTGAAGGGCCGTGATCCTAGCAAGCTTGGATAGAGTGGTCGACTTGCATCTCTTCAAGCTGCTCTCAGCGGTCACCTAGTCTTTACTCTTTACCACAGGCTCGTTCCCTGCATCAGTATCCAGTAATACATAGGTAGCTTCCAAGTCCCACTGTCTGCAACATTCTCTATTCCCAAACTCATGTGCAGAGTTCCAGAACCTTTCGCCCTTCGATACATGATGCACAAGCAGAAAGCAGTCATCTGCTTCATCGAACCGTCAGAGTTGCTGAATCTTGCTCCTTGGACCAAAATAAAGATGTCGTGCTCACCGTGGTGACCGTGGTAAGTTGTAACAGCAGATGCAATGGAAGCATACTAGGGAGATCTAAGAGGCTTGCGACATTGGAGGAACGGCGCGGCTTACCCCTCTCGGAGCAATATCCTCATATCCTCAATATAGCCTGCGTTGGAATGTGGGGTAGGCAAGTCAACATAGTATCGAGATGGTGCTATTCCCGGACCGTGGATCCTCCTTGCTCGTGGTGAGCCATGAAGCAGTGGTCTTGAAGCCGTAGTATGAGCATAGCACACGGTGGCTGGAATCGTCCAACGCTTCAGCGGGCCATCCCGAATGACTTCAGCCTCGGCGCTGGGATTCCCATTTTATATCCGCCGATTCGTGCATGGAGAATGTTGCTTTTCTCGCCAGTGCAACGTCCGTTTCCGCTCTCTCGGGACATTCTGGCGGTATCAATTCTGGGTATCAAGGCGGTGACAAATTATTGTTGGAGAATGCAGGGATGACTATTTTCAGATCGACATCCCGCCAAGACCGAACATGTTTTTGATGTTTCACAAAAGCACGCTCTAGTATGGCGAAACTGGACCGTGCGTTTCCGCTTTGCGAATTGAGTTCGTCATTTTAGCGGCCGGTTTTTAGCGCTGAGGCCAGCTGTGAAGTGTGAAGCTAAAGGCGGCTGGAGGTGACATCTAACAGCTGGCGGGACGGCGAACGAAGAAGAGGCAGAGAGACGGGAAAGACGGGAGGCGTTGACGGTTGGCTCAACCGCTCTGCAGAAAAGCATCTCGTGCCAACTGCAAACTGGCGACCACACTGAAGAAGCGAGGCTGTGACTGGTTGTCCCATATCCGTCCAACATAGGTATCCGTCCACTGTTGGAAAAGACTTAGTCACGGAAACGACATTCGTAAAGCCGTGCCACTCATAGGCGACGATGATATGGCCAAGGAAGGCCCGGTGTGTGTCTCGCCGCGGCGTTTTTGGCGCAGCTTAATATCTTCGTGATATCTTCAAGTTGCTCTCTCGCCTGTCGGAGAATAAAGTGGTGTAAATTTACCCACAACCTGGGGTAGCTTCAAAGGCGAGATTGAGGTGTAGAGACTGGAGCTTTTGCGGGGAACCTTGGCCAGGCCAATCTGGATCGATGCAAGCAATATGGATATGGTATTCCCGCTGGGCTGTGGAAGTGGATGCATCCGGTAGATCTCTTGGCTCGATACGAAGAATTATCGATGTGGTGCAACTGCGGTGATGTGCGAAATGGCATGCGCGCCTCGCTCGCCACTCTGTGGAATCGATAATTCGGCGAGGGAGGCTTTCCAGAACGTGAAGCTCCCGCTCGCTCGGGCCTGAGTCTGAGGCTGTGTCGGTGTGGGATGAAAGGCCCAAACGGGGTGGGGATCTGAGAAAGAGGAAGATGATGTGCAGGGGGATCTGGATTCCTTCTGGCCATGACCCTCTATATCGACAGGCTGAGTTGATCAGTAGTGCCGGAGTCCGGTGAGGCCAAGAGGAGGAACAGGGGAGGAGGCTGAACGAGAGACTGGCGGCAAGAGAATCTCCAAAGAACTTACGCGGCCCTCAATCAACAGTAGAATGTATTGCAGCTTGTAGAGAGGACATCCCCATTTCCAACTTGCTCAGAAAGAATCTCGACTCTCGAGACACGGCGAGAAGGTCAGCCATCGCTGGCACAGACAGTTGGCACAGACGGACACGGAGTTTGCGATGAACAATCCCTGGCGCCATATGGCTGCATTTGTCACCGCGAGGCTCGCTTAACCGACCACCCTGATTGGCGCTACGCCCAGAGGGGCAAGGCGCCGGGTCGATCCCAGATCTCTCAAGCTTAGGCTCTAGCCGATTGGGGCAGTCACCCCTGCCCCCAAACTTTGTCCAACGGTCGTGGCTGCCCTGTCACACATCTCCAACCGCTGAGGCGTGGTGGCATCGTGGAAGTCACGCCCTACAGCGACAGTTGACTGAGGGAGTGACAGAGGCGACTGGCGACTGGGAGTGCTGCAGCAGGTCAGGTGAGAAAAGGACTGCGGAACTGCGAGAAGAGGAAGAGCACAGCGGGCCGGATCCAATAGGCTCTCGCCATGGCACGGTGCAGATCTCGTGTGAGGCAGAGCGCATGCCCGGTGGATGGCCGGGGAAGAGAGGTGGGATGAGTCTCAATAGGGCACAGTGTCATTGAAGGTGGGTTGTGCCAGACTTAGAACGAATATGTGCTGCAGCAGAACAACTGCAGGGTCCCTTGATTCTTCCTTACATCTACCCGCCCTCCCCTCCGACGGGTTTCTCTGATCCTCCTCATAATCCTCTTCCTCTTTGCTTCACTTCTCCAGGATCTGCCTCCTTCCTCAGCTCAATTCCCTTCTGCCCCGCCGAGCCGACGTCGCCTATCTGAGTTAATATCACATCGACGCCCCCATCCACGAATCAGGCAACCTCTGAGCAAGCGCTCTCGCCATCCACCACAAATGCAAGCAAGCGGTGCGCAAAAGGCTTGACCGAATGACCTGTTCACCACCTTGACACCGTCAGCTTCAACTCTTGTGGAGCGTTCACTCGTTCACCTCCTCCGCAAGCACTGTGCTCCGGCGCCAACCTCGTATCGACAACTCGATATCTCTGCGAAACGTCTGACCGTCAGCCATCGCGGCTCAAGTCCTCCACCATCGCCCGAACCTCGACATATCACATTCACGCTCGTTCACCAACAAATACTTTCTATTGAATGAAGTGATCTTGACCGTCTTGGATTCTTCTCTACCTCTGCTGGCCTTGAGGTCATTCTCTTCCGCCCTCGCGCTCTGATAGGCGGCAAACGGAAGCAAACTTCCGGTTTTCTTGCGGGAGAACAGCTTTCGAAAGCCTGCTATTTTCTCTCCCCGAATTCCTGTTTCTTGTCTCCAACCAATTTCTTTCGGTGAGTGATGCGCAGACACTGGATTCTACGTCCAGTCATTACGCCCCGTTTCGACTCCGGCTAACGCATGTGCCCGCAGCTCGCTGTCTCCAACCTAAACCGACGGGAACCTGCGTTTTAACTCACTCTCGTTAAGGCCCACCGGGACTGGGCCGCAAATATCTCGATCGCTGGCACTCGAACGCCCTCTTCAATCAACATGGGTGAATACGATACAGCACCATGGCCGACCGCCGATGTGAGTTTGGAGCCATCCCAGGTCTACTGGCGCATTTCGAGTCCTGGCTGACATCAACATCAGATTGTTTACACGGCGATTCTCGGCCCCATAATGTGCATGGCCATGCTGGAATGGTTTCTGTTCTTGGCCGCCTTCTTGTACTGTCTGGCCAAGGTCTTCGCCAAGGCTGATCACTGGTCTATGAAAGTCCTTGCGACTATGATTGGCACTCTATTTGCTCTCCTCCGGTATGAATATTGCTTCTCCTGGCTGCGCAAAACTGACATATCATGACAGATGCATTTACCTTCCCATCATGATTGTTACTCTGCCCTTGCCCGATCAGATCACCCAGTACTTCCCGGAAGATATGGTGGACGTCCTCCAATGGTTTGGATTTTACTCATTCGCAGGTCTTCTCACTATCCCGTGGCTATTCTGCGTCTACCAGATTGTCACCCACACCATCGGCCGGAAGAAGCGCATAGAGCAGATTCTCGACGAGAAGACAGCGCCAAAGGTCGTGATCGTCATGCCTTGCTACAACGAAGAACCCGATATCCTGGTTACCGCAATCAATTCTGTGGTTGATTGCGACTATCCTCCCTCATGCATCCACGTTTTCCTCTCATTCGACGGAGACAAGGAAAATGAACTGTTCCTCACAACCCTCGAGAAGCTCGGTGTCGCCCTTACCCTCGAATCCTACCCGAAATCTATCGACGTTGTCTACCGAGACGCCCGCATCACAGTTTCGAGGTTCCCTCACGGTGGCAAGAGGCATTGCCAGAAAGCGACGTTCAAGCTTATCGACCGAGTCTACGCTGAATACCTCAAGCGGAACGACAACCTGTTCATTCTCTTCATCGACTCTGACTGCATCTTGGACCGAGCATGCCTGCAAAACTTCCTTTACGACATGGAGCTGAGTCCCGGGAACGACCGTCAAATGTTGGCGATGACTGGTGTCATTACTTCGACTACGAAGAAGAACAGCTTCATTACAGTCTTGCAGGATATTGAATACATACACGGACAATTATTCGAGCGGATGGTCGAATCTGGTTGTGGTGCCGTTACTTGCCTACCTGGAGCTTTGACTATGTTGCGGTTCTCGGCCTTCAGAAAGATGGCCAAATACTACTTTGCCGACAAAGCTGAGCAGTGCGAGGATCTCTTCGACTACGGAAAATGTCACTTGGGTGAAGACCGCTGGCTCACCCATCTCTTCATGATCGGTGCCAAGAAGCGTTACCAGATACAGATGTGCCCTTCGGCTTTCTGCAAGACTGAAGCTGTACAAAGCTTGAGAGGGTTGATCAAGCAGCGTCGAAGATGGTTTCTCGGTTACATCACGAACGAAGCCTGCATGTTGACGGATATCAGAATTCTCAAGCGCTACCCGATGCTGTACATCGTCAGGTTCATGCAGAACACCATTCGAACCACCGCCCTTCTGTTCTTCATCATGGTCCTTTCGGTCCTCACGAGCGCCAAGAGCATCAACAGCCTTCCGGTTGGCTTCATCGGTGTCTCTCTGGGTCTCAACTGGGTTATGATGATTTACTTTGGAGCAATTCTGGGCCGTTACAAGATCTGGCTTTACCCTCTCATGTTCATTGTGAACCCTTTCTTCAACTGGTACTACATGATTTACGGTATCTTCACAGCTGGTCAGCGTACTTGGGGTGGACCTCGAGCCGATGCCGGTACCGCAGACTCGCAGACAACGCCTCAACAAGCCATCGAAAAAGCCGAGCAGACTGGCGACGATCTCAACGTGGTACCCGAGACATTCAAACCGGCGGCCGAAGCCCAGACCAGCACCCTCGGTCGCCCTGCCGTCCCTCTCCAGCCACCTGCTCGTCTCGAAGGTCGTTTCGCGGTTCCAGATATGCTTCCAGGAGGCTGGTACAACCACCCGAACTTGTCTATGGCCACCGTTGCCACAGCATTTGGGTTCCGCCCTCCTGGATCTCGACCTGGATCTCGACCTGGAAGTAGTTCGCGCATCAATCTACAATCTCGCGACTCTGGCGCCAGCTGGCTCTCAGACCGCACAGCCGCCAACTCCGTGTATTCGCCAAAGACGCTTATGAGTGAAGAGGACCGCAAAAAGTACCAGACAGCGCGCGAGAGCCAGAATGTGCTTGGCAAGCAGCATTACAACGTTTCGTCGGAGTCGCTTGGTTCGTCGATCGGTCCGGGTAGTCCTATGATCAGCCCGCATCCGCCGTTCGGTCACCAGAGAGTTTTGAGCTCACCCCTGGCGAGACCTAGCTTGGTGCGGACGGCGAGCGAGGATACGGATAGTATTGAGATGATCGATAGGCCTGGCAGTGGCAGGAATACGCCGAGTGGGAGGCATCTTAGCCCGAATGGAATGGGTAGGAGTCTTACCCCGAATGGAAGGAATACTCCGAAATAGGGGGGAGAGTTAATAGTTAATGGGTCGTTATGGGAGACCTAAAGGAGTCTGGCGAGTCTGGCGAGACAGGCATTGGGCGGCGTCGGAATGGTGCGATGAAAAACTTTGGAATGGCGTTGTTGGGTGTTTTTTAATTTTTTAAGCGCGCTAGACTTGCCTGCTTAGAGCTGATTTCTACTGCGGGATGATGATAGTACCATAAGTTAATGCAAGAGGCGTATGAGCCGCTAGTCTGATATCTGAAGCATTGTGCCTAGAAGTATGATGATGATGACAGTGAAGTGCGAACTATGAGCGATAACATCCTTGACACAGTTCTTGGTTTGTGTTCCCTTTGGGATTAATCATTTCAGAGTTCAGACTTCTCCCTCCTGGGATGATTGGATTGCTCATTTACATCATTCCTATCCGTGAGGCTCGGGTGGGCCGGGCTACGTCACAGGCGGCGTGGAGCAGTCTGGTCTGATTCATGGATGACTTTTGTCTGGGTGAGGGCGGCAAGCACGAGGGTCGAGGAACTGTGGCGGTTGGAATATGGCGATTGGGTTTCCGGAAAAGTCTATCCTAGGTCCCGAGAAGATTCATGGCAATTGGCAGTTGGATGATTGCGGAAATCTTGGTGAAGCTTGAAGTCGAAGTTGACGCGATTCACACCTAAGGCAGCAGCTATTTTTCCAAGATTCGAGAAGCGTCGGCTTGTTTCGATGGCAGCAACCCATAAGGGCGGCGGCCAGCCTCACTTACAGAGGCGAAAGATTTTGTGTACGCGGTGAGCAAAAAGCAAGTCGGTAAAACATCAACATCGATCTCCATATTTGAGTCTTCACTAGAAAGTCCACACTAAAAAGTCCACACTCGCGACTTTTTGACTTTTATCCGAATAGCGCGTTGAGGAAGCTCCTTCTCTTTTCACCCCTCGCATAGCCTTGCCCTGCACAGGCCAGCAAAAAATAGCCCCTCGCGAGGCCAACGCATATTCCACCTTCCACCTCAAAACTTCACTCCACACTCGTCCAAACCACCCCATCTACATACGCAATCATGAGTGTCGTCGGTACGTTCCAGCTCAATCCTGGCCTGCTTGAGCTTCAGAAGGCTGATTTTTCCAGGCTGTGATTTCGGAACCCTCAACACTGTGATCGCCGTTGCGCGCAATCGCGGTGTTGACGTTGTGAGTATTCTGCTTTTTCAGCTATGTGCGCCAGAGCTGACAAGCTATAGATCACAAATGAAGTCTCCAACCGAGCTACTCCGTAAGTTTCTGCCCCTTCTCCCCTCGAATTCAGCTGAAACTGACTCGCTTCTCCTACCAGCTCCCTCGTAGGCTTCGGTCCCAAGTCTCGATACCTTGGAGAGCCCGCAAAGACCCAGGAAATCTCCAACCTCAAGAACACCGTCGGCTCCCTCAAGCGGTTAGCAGGCCGTTCTCTGAACGACCCAGATGTCCAGATCGAGCAAGAGTTCTGCTCTGCTCCCCTGGTCGACGTCAATGGCCAGGTCGGCGCAGAGGTCACCTACTTGGGCAAGAAGGAGAAGTTCACCGCAACACAGCTTGTGTCCATGTTCCTGAGCAAGGTCAAGGCCACTGCGTCTGCTGAGCTCAAGCTAGCCGTTTCTGACATTGTCATCAGCGTCCCAGCTTGGTTCACTGATGTCCAGCGCAGAGCTTTGATGGATGCCGCCGAAATTGCTGGTCTCAATCTTTTGCGCCTCATGAACGACACTACGGCCGCCGCTCTGGGATACGGTATCACCAAGCTGGATCTGCCAGGCCCTGAAGAGAAGCCCCGCCGCGTCGCTTTCGTCGATATCGGACACAGCAACTACACCTGCTCTATTGTCGAGTTCCGAAAGGGCGAGCTCGCCGTGAAGTCGACCGCATACGACCGTCACTTCGGTGGTCGCAACTTCGACAAGGCTATCTTGGATCACTTTGCTGCTGAATTCAAGGAGAAGTACAAGATCGACATCAAGAGCAACCCTAAGGCCATGGTCCGCGTGGCCGCCGCCGCAGAGAAGCTGAAGAAGATTTTGTCCGCCAACCAGCAAGCCCCACTCAACATCGAGTCTCTCATGAACGATGTTGATGTGCACGCCATGATGACTCGGGAAGAGCTGGAGACGCTGGTTAAGCCGCTGCTCGACCGCGCTACCGTTCCTTTGGAGCAGGCTCTCGCTGAGGCCGGCCTCAAGCCCGAGGATATCGACTTCATTGAGTTGGTCGGTGGCTGCACGCGTGTGCCCGCCCTGAAGGAGCGCATTCAGAACTTCTTCGGCAAGCAGCTGTCTTTCACCCTTAACCAAGACGAGGCTATTGCTCGAGGATGCGCCTTCAGCTGTGCCATTCTTTCTCCCGTTTTCCGCGTCCGTGACTTCGCCATCCACGACATTGTCAACTACCCCATCGAGTTCACTTGGGAGAAGTCCGCAGACATTCCCGATGAGGACACCTCTCTCACCGTCTTCAGCAGGGGCAATGTCATGCCATCGACCAAGATCCTCACCTTCTACCGCAAAGCGCCATTTGATCTCGAGGCCAAATACGTTGATGGTGCCGAGCTCCCTGGCAAGATGAACCCATGGATCGGCCGATTCTCCGTCAAGAACGTCAAGGCCGACTCTAAGGACGACTTCATGATCTGCAAGCTTAAGGCACGCCTGAACTTGCACGGTATCCTGAACGTGGAGCAGGGATACTACGTTGAGGACGTTGAGGTTGATGAGCCTGTAGCAGAAGAGAAGGAGGGCGAGAAGAAGGACCCCGACGTGAGTATTGAATTTTCAGCAATTAACCCCTTACCAGCGGCATGCGAGGACGATGAACCAGCATCGAAGCGTGTTCGTCTTGAACACACCAAACTAACACCGCATTTGAAGGCGATGGACACAGATGCCGCAAATGGAGACAAGCCCAAGACCCGCAAAGTACGCAAGCAGGTGCGAAAAGGAGACCTACCCATTTCTGCCGGCACTGGTTCTCTCGACCAGGCTACCAAGGATGCTGCCGCTGAGCAGGAGAACGCCATGATCATGGAGGACAAGCTGGTTGCCGACACCGAGGAGAAGAAGAACGAGCTCGAGACCTACATCTACGACCTCCGCGGCAAGCTTGACGACCAGTACGCCGAATTCGCCAGCGACGAGGAGAAGGAGAAGTTGAAGGCCAAGCTCGAGCAATCCGAGGTATGTTCTCTGCATTTCCTGACTACGCAGATGGCATAGCTAACCAAATTCCC
Source organism: Cyclaneusma minus (assembly GCA_037179335.1). Classification (NCBI taxonomy): domain Eukaryota; kingdom Fungi; phylum Ascomycota; class Leotiomycetes; order Marthamycetales; family Marthamycetaceae; genus Cyclaneusma; species Cyclaneusma minus. Next base: position 992,682 of record JAKZHN010000013.1, read on the forward strand.
GCAGGACTGGCTGTACGAGGACGGCGAAGATGCCACCAAGGCAGTCTACATTGCCAAGATGACCGAGATCCTCTCCATCGCTGGCCCGATCGTGCAGCGCTACAACGACAAGGTAGAGGAGGAGCGTGCCGCCGTACAAGCCAAGATTGACGTCGAGCAAGCCGAGAAGCGCGCTCGCGCCGAGGCCGCTGCTGCTTCCGCAAGAGCCATGGAGGAGGCTGAGCAGAAGGCAAAGGCGGGTGGTGAGGACAAGGACACGGAGATGCCGGATCTCGAGCCTGCGAAGCCGGACGAGGTGCAGGAGGCTGAGGAGAAGAAATAGATCTGAGGAAGAAAATGGGTTGCAGGCGGAGGGAGCTTGCTACTGGTGCTTAGGGAGAAGCATTTGACGAATGAAGGTGAATACTCTGGTTTTCGCGCGCGAAAAAGATGGGATTTTCGGAGATCGAGCGGGCATTAGAATAAGATAGAATATTTCGAGAGCCAGAAATGATCATGATGTCTTTTCGGTCTGGAGATGAATTGGCTGTTGGGCGTCAGATAACTAACTGTCAATGCTTTGCTGGTGGCTGTAATTTTGAGGTTTGTCGTTTTCCTTCCTGATTCACTCGACTAGGTCTTAATAGCTTGCGTACGCTCCCCATGGAGGTTCTGATCGATAACGGATTTGGGATCTTTCTTCTGATCATTCAGGATGTTCGGGATTATTTTGAATATTCCCAAATACTTGGAATACTCCCAATCACTCTGAATAAGCCCAATCCCTCGAAATAATCCCAATTACCTCGAAGTTCGACAATCAGTTAATTATATTGTCCTCCAGGATGACTCTCAAGAACAATATCAGTAGTTTTCTGATAATGCCAAGACATTCACGTGATGGTGGCAGGGATGTCCCAACTACCGGGAACCAGGCTCTTAAGTTCCAAAGCATATGCACCACTTCGCTGGCAAAGCGGTCACAGCGTAAATTCTCGAGCTTCTGCTCAGTACCGACCGACGAATGAGTATTCCTGCTTCAAGCGCCATGACTCTATGAAACAACTCCATGGCCTGGCTGTTGCTGTACGGCACAAATGAACAGCGAGTCCCGGCCAAACTGAAGATCATTGTGCCTAGGCTCTTGGAACTGGCTGCTTAGACCGCCAGGACCCTGAGGGTCGCATTGTCAATTGACGTCTCGAGCAAGTCGAGCCCGCTACGACAAAACCACGGACGAAACTCTCTTGCTGGACCAAGGTCTACCTACCAATTGAGTTTTGCGCACGGTATACTGTGTAGGCAAAGTAGCCTGGAGAGGGAAAGGTAGACAGGATGGCGAATGCCACGCCTGCTTTTACGCCGCTGGTGACGGTCGTGGGCTTCCACCATGCGAGGTACGCAGTGCTTCCCTCCCACTTCCCCTTTATACTACTAGACCTATAATCGAAGGGAACACTATGCTGATTCAACTGAGCGCATAGGGGCCCAGAAGTCGAAGGATGGTTTGGAGCAGAGGAGGGGCAAGACCCCGCGGCCGACTATGAATGGGGTCTGCTGCCTTTCATGGCCCTCAGTGATGGCGCACATGTGTAAGTCACACTTTCAACTGGCAGATGGATGTCGACTTCTCGTAGCTAACAATTTACAGCTCTACCGAAGACTTCTCCTATTTCACCCTCCTCCGCCCCGCTACCGACACCCTACCCGCAACCTCCCTCTTCGGCATCTCCTGTACGCGCCAAATGGACGCCTCGCAGCTCATAAACCGCCCGCCCGATGTCACGCGTAGTACGGTGCAGAAAGCTGTTGTGGTCGTGGCCGACAGTCCGCAATACTTTGGTATGCTGCGAGAGCGCCTCGGCGTCGTCACGCAGGCTTGGTTTGCGCAGCGCGAGTTTACCGATACGGAGATTCTGAAGCGGTTTCAGGAGAGTCTGGCGGAGGAAGTGAAGGGGGAGGAGGATAGGGATCAGTATTTGGGTATGAATTTGAGAGAGTTGTTGAGGGAGTTTAAGTGGCAGACGTTGATGCTGTTTAAGTGCTGTTTGTTGCAACCAAAGGTAGGAAGAACTGTTGTGGATTTGGGATTGCATGCTGACCTTGGGGTGCGTAGATGCTGTTCTTTGGCTCGAGATGCGAACGGATTTGCATGATGCAGTTTTCTCTCATTTCCTTGATACCGGGCTTGATTCGAAATCTGCAGGATTGCGCGGATCCGGAGATGGCTAATTACGAAAATAATTTTGTGAAGCCGGATGGGTTGAAGACTAGCGATAGGAACTCTCTACTTTCGTATATGGGCCTTCCTCTCCAGCTGTTTGGCAAGGTACGCATGCGAATATTCATGCAAGTTTTACGTTTGCTGACAGAAATTCACAGGGCAGCCTATTTGGACCATATACCCCTTTACAACAACTCGATATTCTCGCCGACTACGACACAAAGTCCTACATCGTCGGCTCTACCAACTCGCTTTTGCTACAACAAAAGGATCGCTACAGCGACATACTAATCAATCTAGACGAAATGACAATCAACATAACCAGCAGCTCCCTCAAAGCCGCCCTCGCACTATCCTCCGCCGACCGCCGCTGGATCGATTTCGTAACGCAAGCTGTAAACGACACCTGGGACGAAGCCAATCCCGGCCGCCCCAAAAACCTAGGCTACTCCGGCAGCGAAGAATTCATCCGCCTCCAATTCGAAGAATACCTCCTCTCGCTCCTCTCAGCCGTCAAATGCCAAAACTACATCACCCGCTATGCCAACGATCCCAATCACATGCTTCCACATGTTGATGGCGACCCGACTGCCGATTTTGGCCAGGACTGGGTGGAAGCGTGGAAACGGACTGATAATTACCGTATCTGGGAAAACCACACTGATAGCCATCTTTTTGATATTGTGGAGCCTAAGCATCCTTGCGCTGGCGGTTTGACGATCGATGATGTGCAGCGCCGCCTCGCGCTGCAAGTCCAAGAACTGCATCTCGACGAACGCTTTGCAGTTGGTCGTGAAGTGCTGGGGCGGAACTTGGCTGCTGGGCGCGAAAAAGCTTCCACGGTATTTAATAAGTTGTATGCGGATATGGAAGCACTGCGCGAATCCAACCGGCGTAAACACGAAGAAGCAAAAGCGCTGGCTGAGAAGAACGGAACCGAATGCCCTGCTTCACCGAATAGTGGCGATAAATGGGATGTGGGGAAGGGCAATTTGGCGAGTGTGGGCAGCAAGGCGGGCGCTTATATGAGTAGCTGGGCGGCGTGGGCGGGGGAGAAGAGAAAGGGGGCGTTTGGGAGGAGTGCGAGTGTGAAGCGGAAGAGCGAGACGCCGAGGGAGTTGCGGTTGGGAAAGGTGGATTTGAAGGCGGAGAGGGGCCCGGGGGAGGTGAGGAGTCCGAGGGGGGGCTTGATAGGGAGGGAGAGCATGGGAAGTCCCGGGAGCCCGGGGAAGGTGCTGGTGGGGAAGGATGGCAGTCCGGTGCCGAGGACGCCGACTTATAGGCCGAGGCAGGAGAGTTATTCGGAGAGTATTTTCGAGTCGGAGGGGCATGGGCATGGGGAGGATGCAGGGGCAGGCAAAGTGAATGAGGTGGAGGAGGTGGAGGAGGTGGAGGAGGTGGAGAAGAAGAGGGAGAGTGTGAGTGTGGCGCCACTGACGGCGGGGTCGAGGAGGAGTGAGAGTAGTGGGGAGTCGACGCCGGATGGGGAGCAAGATGATATTATGAGCCCGGCTGTTGACGTGAAGGCGAATCCATGGAGCTAGCACTTTTTCTAGGTCATATCTCGAGGCTGGGAAGGAAGGAAGGAAAGTGGGCATATGAAGGGTGACGGGGATGGATGTCATATATATAAGCGATGCATGCATGCTGCGATGAGGGAATTTGAGGAGGGTCAAACTAACTTGGGTGGTTTTCGTGCATATTTTTTTTTTTTTTTTTTGATGACGAATGTTATGACTGAGATGGAAAAGGAATTAGCAACCGATGGGGTCTTGGTCTTTGGTCTTTGGTTTTGTTGGTCCTTTCTTTTCTTTCGCAACGTTCGACTTTGTCGGTGGGAGGCTCTCTGTTTTGCATTTTTAGCATACTGGGTGGTTTGCAGTGTTTTGATGCTCTGTTAATGGTAATATGGGAAAGACCTGGGAAGAGAGTGGTTTGTACATGCGAATGTCGATGTTGAGTACTGCTGGACCAAATTGGTTTTTTTTTTGATGATATATTCATGTTGATGATTGCTGCAGACTCCTGATGAGTGATGAGTGATGTCCTGCATGACCGACGGTTCTTAGGCTCTAGAAGATGGAACGAAAGAGAATCCTTCGGGGGTCTTTGACACCAGCACTTACTTCATAGCATAGGCACACCCATATACATATACGAATTCAGTTTCAAGTCCAAGATCCTCGATCGGGTCTCGAATACGTTTCCAATCATGTCAAACTGCGGCAACCTGGTGGCACGGTCTATCCCGCACACCGCACGGCAAGGCGGGCCGCGGGGACTTGGGAGTTTGGAGACCCCGCAACTGCTCATCGACGCCTATCCACGCTCCATATTGGATTCCAAATCCCAGCCTCCAAACGAGGTTGATTTCAAAGCAACTCGGCGGTCTGAATAATTCGAAATGCGTAGAAGGCACATATGAGTACTTGATTTCAAAGCAAGTGTTACAGTTCTTCCGAGTCGGGTCTGTGCGTTGCGTGCAGCGTCTGGTCTCTCTCCACCACTATTGGACTCGGAGGCTTTGCGAGTGCTCGTGTGGGAGCGTGCAGATTCCTAAACACGTTAACACACGAGGGGATCGAGAGAATGTGATGTGAAATCACTGAAATCACGATGGGCCGATGGCACTTGTGCTCTTTGGATCACGGACGACGATTGGATAGGAAGCTACGCTTTGTCAGACCCACTGTGAGCTACAGCAGACATGAATGTACCATGGTAAACTTACCTAGGTATATAAGGGGAAAGAACCCTCTGGTCTTTCTTAGTCTTCTACATTTCTACTTCAAAAGTAAAAGACTCCCCACCTCCAAGTTTCACGACTCAAGCTCAGGACATCTCATAACCTCGGACCTACCACTACAGCACTTCCACGACTTTGTATCCTATGTCTGAAGCTTCCCTCCGTCCAGAACCTACCCGCAATATGACTTCTTCTCTCAAGCCCATCACTCTCTACGGCCATGGTACGTCACCTCTGTCGCATCGAGTAGACAAAATATACCACACACCATCTCCAAACCCCCTCAAAGCTTTCCCAAATCCCAATTCCCCCCTCAAAATCCCACTAACAGACTCCCCTCCCAGCCGTCGGTCCCAACCCCTGGAAAGTCGTGATCATCCTCGAAGAACTCGCCCTCCCCTACGACCACAAATTCATCGATTTCTCCGAGCTCTCCCAAGAGCCCATCGTCTCCCTGTGTCCCAACGGCCGCGTCCCCATCATGATCGACCCCAACACCTCCACCACGCTCTGGGAATCCGGCGCCATCATCGAATACCTAATCGCCGAATACGACGTCAAACACCAGATCAGCTACGACACGAAGCCCGAAAAATACCTCACGCAACAATGGCTCCATTTCCAAATGTCCGAACAAGGCCCTTATCAAGGCCAGCTCGTGTTTTTCCATAAATATAATCCGGAAAAGGTGGAAAGTGCGATTGAACGGTATAAGGGCATTGTGATTAAGAATATTGGGGTCTTGGAGAAGGGGTTGAAGGGGAAGGAGTATTTGGTGGGGGATAAGGCTACTTATGCGGATATGAGTCTCATGAATTGGCAGTTGGCGTTCGAAATGTGCTTTGAGAAGGAGAAGGTGGAGGAGCTGAAGAAGGAATATCCGGCGTGGGCGGAGTGGACGGAGAGGGTTATGGGGAGGAAGGCGGTGAAAAAGATGGTTGAGGATAGGAAGGCGGGGAAAAAGATGGTTGAGGATAGGAAGGCTGCGCTTGCGAATGCTAGTAAGTAGGTAGGGAGCTGAGAGTGGAAGGAGTAAGAAATTGTTGTTAGGGATGTCGGTAGCGAATTTGAGGAGAGAGAAACAGGGCACTAACAGGAGGAGAATCCCTATGGAACGCTCGCTTGAAGGCTATGGAATCATGAGAAACTCGCATAAGAAATACACAGAAATTGACAATTAGATTGAAGACAACTGTTGTTGTCTAGGTTTCCCACTCAGTGCACTCATACCTCTTTGATTATCTGGCAGTCTGTCGATATCTAGATTCCCCACCATTCCAGCTTCCACCCACCGGTCCATTTCTTTACTCCCAATCCGAAAATGTTCTCAAGTAACTGCGCGCTAGAGAGAACCGAGACTAGCGCTAAATTTATATCAAAAAAGGCATTTTATCGCACGTCGACGCAAATATGTAACATGTTTGCACACATCAAAATGTGGTAAATTTCCTGGAGAATACGAAAATGCTACTCTTATATCTATAATTGCTGAGACCAATTTCTGAGTTCACAAGGACATATTCGAGGCCTGAAAGTGACAGCCAACCCCTAGAAGCCAACCCGGAAAGCCCTTAGAAGACTAGCTGAGCCGAGTTGGGCAAGATATCGTTGCACGCTATCGGAGTTCTAGCAAAGCTAAGTCGTTCGTCGTGTTCAGACCTTCCTTTGTAAGGGTCTGCCCCTGAAAGCAAGTTTCCAAAAAGCTAGGGATTTCTGCAAATGATGCGCAACAAAATAAAAAAGCAGAGAAAGCATGCATTACGCTGGGAGTTGCCGGCAGTTTTTCACAATCAGTCGACATGTTTTAAGAGAAGAGGATTCCAAATATCAAGACTGATTGATCAACACTGATTGATTTCTGCATTTCTCGATCCACAAGAAATGTCCACCCCCAGATGCGCAACAAGCCAAATATATACACTGAAGCTCCTCCAGAAACCATTTTCCTTCCCCTCCCACCATTACAATTCCACCGCCCCTTTCTCTTAGTCGCACATCACTTATGATGCGCAAGTAGTGCTAGGGTAGTTGCAGCTGCTATCACCCCCCGTAATACCCACACCAGTAAAAGTGAATCCCGAGCACGAGTCGCTACCGCACAGGATATACATATTATAAGCATCATCACCGACATCGCCGGTGACATTGTCAAAGGTAACAGTATCAATCGTAACACCATTAGTAGGCTCGCCAGTAGCACCACCGTTCTTGTAATCCTGCTGGATATCGATACCATAGTCGGAGATACCGGATAGAATGATGTCTTTGTAGACGATGTTGGAGATGGAGCCGGTGGTGTCGGCGTTGGACTTGATGCGGCAGCCGTTCTCGCTGTCGGTGACGGTGGAACTGCTGAAGGTGATGTCGGATACGTCGTTGTTGCTCTTGCCGCCGACGGAGCCGATGGAGAGGCCGTGGCCGCCCGAGCAGGTCATGCCGGTGACGGTGATGTTGGAGCCGGAGGTGATGGCTACGCAGTCGTCCTGGTTCTTGACGATGCTGTTCGAGAGGACCAAGTTTGAGGTTGAAGAGATGTCGAATCCGTCAGTGTTGTGTCCGGCTGGGTCGTCACCCGAGGCATCGTTAGGCTCATCACCGGCAGAGTTGTCCAGAGTGATGCCGGTCATGGTAATGGTGTCGCCTCCGGTAATGTCGAAGCAGTGGACAGGGTAATTCTGGATATACAGGTTCTCGAAAACACCGTTGGTGACGTCCTTGACGACGAAAAAGTGGTCGGGCTTGTCAGAACCACCGTTGGATCCTTCGCCATCCCAGTAGGCTGCTCCATTGCCGTCAATCACGGATCCTTCGGCACCCACGATCTTGATGTTGTCTCCCTTGACGACAATAGGGTCAAAGTCAGAATCCTCGGTGTATCCGAAGGATGTTGTTCCGGAGAAGATCACAGTGGTGCCAGTCTGGAGAGCGGTAAGGTCAAGGGTAGAGCTAGCGGGCATGGAAACGGAATCCAAGAGGATGTTTGTGCAAGATGCAACAGCGGATGAGATATCGGCGTAACCGGTGACGGTGCAAGTAGTTCCTCCATCACCCCCAACGGACACTGAATCCGCAACTGAAGCAACTGACGTAACGGCCGGAGCAACAGAGGTGACGGCGGCAGCCGTAGATACAGCTACGGCGGAAGAGTAGACCGAGGAAACAGCTACGGCAGTTGCTGTCTATCATATCGAGTTAGAAGCGCTGTATATTTCTGGTTGACTGGCAAAGTACTTACAGGGTACGCAGAGGTCTGGAGAGTAGTGGGGACGTAGGAGACAGAAACGATAGAAGACGCAGCGGGAGTCGCAGCAGCACCGTCATTAGAAAGGCAGCTGCAGGCACTGGAGATCTTCTTGGGCTTGTTGCTGCAAGAGCTGGCCCAGGATGGCAGACCAGTCTCCTCAGTGTTGGAGGCCTGAGTGTAGGTCGCGCAGAATGATGCTGCATCGGCGGAAGAGGCTGTGACAGCAGCGGCACAAGCATCGTGTAGTGGGTTGTCACAGGCAAGGACAAGTGGAGCAGCAATAGCTGCAACAAAAGCGAAGGAACGCATTATGAGAAAAGGGTCGTCAAGACCAGAAAAAAGCAAACGAATGTATGAAGATGAAAAGAATGTGACTGTGATGAATTGCTCTTTCGAAAAAGATCCGAAGTAGAGGGACAACGTTCCCTCAAGTATCCCATCATGAACGGCGAGTTCGGGCCTCGAAACGAGAGTGGAGACAGCAGTCAATATAAAGTCGGAAATTTTCTACCTTGAGAAGTTGGTTATATCTGAAGCACAGCTGACGGACTTGGATGGGATGCCAGCGAGGCACCTGAACATGAAGTCTTTCGCAGATGAAGGAACGTGTGGATCCGGGACAATCCGAGAAGCCAGCTGGAATTTGTAAGATTCCCATACGAGCTGCGAGCAGACTGCAGAGATGACATTCGATCGATGATCGGCGACAAGGGCAAAGGAGGATGTTGCGGTGGTGAGTTGAAGGATGGGCGACGATGAAACGAGGAAGGCATTTCGCTCCGCGATTTTAGCGCTTGTCAGCCTCGTCTGCAAGGCTGAGCCCCACTAGCTGACGAAAAACAACCCCTTCTTACCGGCTTCAATTTATTCCACCACTGGACGCGTGTCGAATACGAGCTACATCCCAGCCTTTACCAGGCTCTACCCATTGGCCCAGAGCGCTCTTGTTTCGCCAAACCGTCTGCACTGCCCATCGGAGAATATCTCCAATCCTTACTACAATCCCAACAAGGGGCAATCGGCAAGTGTCAACGGCCGCTGGAGACACACATCTGTAAGGTCCGAACGCAAAAGCACTAACCACCAAGCCAGGTCCCGTAGGACGATAGGCCATTCCATTTCTAGCTACTTATGCCACTTCCTGGGCCACGCCCTACAGCCACCCCCTACCAGACTAGCTAGCAGCTGTTACCTTAAGAGTTATAGCAGCCCTTTATTTTTTTTAGTCAGCCCTGCAAGTGCCTGTAACATTGAATTACAAAGGAAATCATATTTTATATAATCCATATAGGGAGGACGCCAATTTCCTTTTTAGAAAGGGGGGTGCCTTAACGGTTTATTAAGGTGACAGAACACCGCGCATTCATTAAGACAGATTTACTATACAAGGCTTTTTTCCTCAGGCCGCCCTGAGGCCTCAAATCCAGAAAATTTCAATTAAATATGGACTTGTCGGAATTTGAACCCTGATTGCAAGACAGGCAGTGGTCTGGTCTATTTAGAGTTACGATATAACCCTTATGCACTGGCTGGGGTTAGTATCCGGCGTCGGTCTCTACTGTAAGGTCCGAATGCAAAAGCACTAACCACCAAGCCAGGTCCCGTAGGACGATAAGCCATTCCATTTTTGGGTATTTATGCCATTTCCTGGGCCACGCCCTACAACATCCAAGTATCGCTTCACGCCTTGAGTGAAGGCACCGAATTTGGCGCCAAGCGCAGATGAATAATAAGGCGCAAAAATGAGCCCCTGATTTGTGATCTCTGTTGATTTTCGATCTCTCATCAATCTCAGTAGTGTAACGTTCCGGTTTCTAAGCTGAAATCTTGCGACCACGAGCCCTGGAGGAACTGGGACGGAGGATATTGGAAATAGGGGGTTTTGGCTAACCTGTAGGGCCGCCGCCAACGATTGCAACATGGAGTAATGCAGCAGCTTGCTCGTCTGTTACCCCTGGGAGGTTTGCCTTTTCAAGTTGGTCGAAGAGACGTTTTCGTAGAGCCATGGCATCGGAAACATGCTTCATAAATATGGCGTTTTCGGCAACGCCAGGAGTGTTAAATGTGTTTGTTTGACCTTTGAAGCTCGTCAGCCAAGTGTCACGGGAATTCAGAGCTTTACCTAAGGTATGTGATAGTTTGAATTGCGGGGGGCTTTTGAGGAAAATCTACTTACATCCAGGACAAATAATCAACTTGTCATATGGGACATTGAAGCTCTGGCTCTTCAACTCGGGATCTTCGTCAAAGGCTGGCTCGCAAAGCACCTGTTTGTTCTCGAAATCCACGCCTAAAGCATTTGCTTTGATAAAGTTGCAATCGTGGCCTTTAGCTCTTATGGATCCTTCTGAGCAACTGAATGGGAAGAGCCCGCATGCTGCTGATGCGAGGAGAGGTGTGTAGGCACTTGTTCGACGGGGAGAAATGATGGTGACGGCGTAGAGCTTGGTGTTGATGTTTTCGGCGATATATAGTCCGGCCCAGCCAGAACCGATGACCATCAGTCGCTGACGGTCGTCTGGCTTCGTTTTTGCGTCTAGTAATTGCTGGCGGTCGTCTGGTTTCATCTTGGGAACTTGAATGTATCAATGGGGATATCGTAAGGCGCACTTAGTGATTTCAAGACGGAGTATTGAAATACTGTTCTTGGAGGAGATGGGACGAACTGACGGACTGATGAAGATAGCGAACAACAATAAGAACTTCTAGTTGAAGTCACCTACCTTTAAGAACGGAGCTACGGAAGCCTGGAAGATAATCCCACTAGGGACCTGACTATTGAGTAGTACCTAGGACCATGACGGCATCGCGATATTGATTATTGACTCGTTGAGGCCAAAAAGTTTCAGTCGCAGACCCGCCAATGAGGTCAACAACCATGGGAAAACTCGGGATCAGCCCTCGAGAACCGACAGTGCCAGATTTTGACAGGAAGTTTAGTTGTCGGATGCATCGGGTAGCTCGGATTGGCTTTGTCAATGATGTTGCGGCTCTGCTGGCAGTGCTGGGGATGGGGATCATTATGATGGATGATGATGTTTTGGGAAAGATTTGCTGCGGATAGTCGAGGTCTGGACGAATTTGGGTATCGACAAAGGACGTCACGTGTAAGCTGTGACATGACAATTGACACTGGTTTTGACAACGTTCATTCCGCCCTTCTATGTTTCGACCATGCCAACTTCAAGAACCTCGTACAGGTGTATATATGTAGACCTGGATCGATAAGTTCTCAGCTCGAAATCAGAAGTCCAACAAACACACACCAGTGAGGCAATTCTGTATATGGCGTGATTGCGATATCATGATTCCTGCTCCACGACGTCATAATGTCACAGTCCGGAGGTTTGGCAGGTTGCTGGCTCCAGTTAAAACAGGCGGGTTCCGAGAATGATACTGCAATCTCCTGACACCGTGGAGCATCTCCCAGGCCTGGTTGCTCGTTGAAATCTGTTTTGTAAATACAAGTCATTAACCAACCGTGGAGTCTCAGCTAAGTTGGCCGACTGGAGATATTTTGCATGGTCAGAAGTAGTTTTAGCAATTGGGAACAACTTCAGAACCTATCCAATTGAGAACAAGTGAAGGATGGTGTCGGCGGAGGTATTTGGCGGTGTCCATGGGAATGACTACCCGGCTTCCGACGGGAATATCGATATGCGGTGCCAAGCAGCCAACACATGCATTTGCGAGCGGGCGAGGCACTGCAACCGTTGAAATCGAGGCCTTGATGCACTCCAGTGACTGAAAGAGTAGGATTCTTTTCCTCCGTCCATGTTCTTCATCCCGCGAATACAATATATCGGCAAAAATATATAATTTGTTTTAAAATCTCGTTTCCCAATAATTATCTCGCACACTTCCTAGGTTTGTGTTTTGTACAAAGATTTTTGAATATCTAGATTTCTCTCAAGTCTTAATTACCTTGTTTAGTAGCCAGATCTGATTTGCTAGGAGCTTCGTGTCCGTGCGCCCACGGTTACACTTACCCCACGTTGATCTGGACCCATCGTACTCCACCGATCATCAAGCTGTCAAGCTACAACCCCTGTAGCTCTCTCTACACCCAAAGCCGCCGTTCCGTGCTGCTTCTCACCTACATACCCCGCATCCAAGCTTCGATTCCCTAGTCGCATTATTTAAGCTCGAGAGCTCGACTTCGATTCAATTTCACCAATTCCTTAATCGACAGTAGTCAGTAATCATGGCATCCACTACTGCTAGGCCCGGCCTCAGAGAGAGACGCCCATCTTCTGGCGCTCCTATCGCGGAGCTCATGAGTCCAGTTGGTCCCAGTGGAGTGAGTACTGTTTTTCCATCTGATATCTTACATATACACGCAACGAGTGTGAAACTGCCTACCTGAACAATTTGAAGCTGCTCCTAACAAGTCGCTGCCATGGCTGTAAAACTACCTGGCGTGCCCTGAATCACGACAATGGCAGACAAAGCTGACACTCAACCTGCAGATGTCCAGGCCCAAACACAAGAGGACTTTCACTGGTTTCGGCGCAAACGAAATCAAGAATGTCGAGGCCTCCATCCCCGAGCCCCAACGCGAAGCCTGGAAGAAATTCCAGCCAAAGAACTTCAAGACCAAGGAGGAACTCGAGGCCGCCGTGGTCCGCCATGTCGAAACAACCCTTGCCCGAAGCATGTTCAACTGCGACGAATCAGCTGCATATGGCGCTGTTGCTCTTGCCTTCAGGGATCGCCTGATCACCGAATGGAACCGTACCCAACAGACCCAAACTTTTGCTGACAGCAAGCGTGTCTACTACCTGAGCTTGGAGTTCTTGATGGGTAGAGCACTTGACAATGCCATGCTGAATGTTGGCATGAAGGATGTGGCCAAATGTAAGCATCGAGGGCAAACACAGGGGGGTTGAGTGTCTGATATTGGGCTAACATCTCGTAGCCGGTCTTGCTGAACTGGGATTCCGCATCGAGGATATCATTACTCAAGAACATGATGCAGCTCTTGGAAACGGAGGTCTTGGACGTCTAGCCGCATGCTTCCTCGACAGTCTTGCTTCTCTCAATTACCCTGCTTGGGGCTACGGCTTGAGATACAAATACGGTATTTTCAAGCAGGAGATCGTGGATGGATACCAGGTAGAAGTACCTGACTATTGGCTCGACTTCAACCCCTGGGAGTTCCCCAGACACGATATCACCGTCGACGTAAGTCTGCAGATCTCCCTGCCACCTCCGTCTGCCAATATCCCGCTTTTGCTAAAATATGAACTCAGATCCAATTCTATGGAAACGTACGACGATACCAAGATGACAAGGGCAAGCAGAACGTTGTTTGGGAGGGAGGTGAAATTGTCCAGGCCGTCGCCTTCGACGTTCCAATCCCCGGATTCGAGACCTCAACTACCAACAACCTTCGCTTGTGGTCCAGTAAGGCTGCCAGCGGAGAGTTCGATTTCCAGAAATTCAACAGCGGCGACTACGAAAGCGCCGTGGCTGACCAGCAACGCGCCGAGACCATCTCTGCCGTTCTCTATCCCAATGACAACCTCGATCGCGGTAAAGAGCTTCGTCTGAAACAGCAGTACTTCTGGGTTGCTGCCTCGCTGTACGACATTGTTCGTCGGTTCAAGAAGTCCAAGCGTGCTTGGAGAGAGTTCCCGGATCAGGTTGCCATTCAGCTCAATGACACTCACCCAACGCTTGCGATTGTCGAGCTGCAGCGAATCCTCATTGACCTCGAGGGACTCGAATGGAATGAGGCTTGGGAAATTGTGACCAAGACCTTCGGTTACACCAACCATACAGTCTTGCCCGAGGCGCTCGAGAAGTGGTCCGTTCCGGTGTTCCAGAATCTCCTCCCCAGACATCTCCAGATCATCTATGACATTAACTTGTTTTTCTTGCAAATGGTGGAGCGCAAGTTCCCCAAGGAACGTGAACTCCTAGCTCGAGTCTCGATAATTGAGGAGGGACAGCCCAAGATGATTAGGATGGCATATCTCGCCATCATTGGATCGCACAAGGTCAATGGTGTGGCTGAGCTACACTCTGACCTTATCAAGACTACCATCTTCAAGGACTTTGTGAGAATCTTCGGAGTTGATCACTTTGGAAATGTCACCAATGGTATTACCCCTCGACGATGGCTCCACCAGGCCAACCCACGTTTGTCTGAATTGATCGCATCGAAGACTGGAGGCTACGGCTTTCTGAAGGACTTGACCCTGCTGAACAAGCTTGAGGCTTTTGCTGATGACAAGGAATTCAAGAAGGAGTGGCAGGAGATCAAGTACGCGAACAAGGTGCGACTGGCAAAGCACATCAAAGAGTCGACCGGCGTTACCGTCAACCCTGCTGCGCTGTTTGATATTCAGGTCAAACGTATCCATGAGTACAAGCGTCAACAGCTCAACATCTTTGGTGTCATTCATCGATACCTCACCATCAAGGCCATGAGTGCCGATGAGCGAAAGAAACTGGCTCCCAGAGTCTCCATCTTTGGCGGCAAGGCAGCTCCAGGTTACTGGATGGCGAAGACCATCATTCATCTCGTCAACAAGGTCGGCTCTGTGGTGAACAACGACAAGGACGTTGGAGATCTCCTGAAGGTCATCTTCTTGGAGGACTACAATGTCAGCAAGGCGGAAATTATCACCCCTGCTAGTGATGTGTCCGAACATATCTCAACGGCCGGCACGGAAGCCAGTGGTACATCAAACATGAAGTTCGTGCTCAACGGTGGATTGATCATTGGAACTTGCGATGGTGCAAACGTGAGTAGCAATATTAAGATATCAATCCTCACCACCCAATGCTAACAATTTCCCTAGATCGAAATCACGCGCGAAATCGGCGAGAACAACATCTTCCTCTTCGGCAACCTCGCCGAAGACGTCGAGGAGCTCCGCCACTCGCACTGGTACAAAGAGCACACGATGGACGAAGACCTTGTCAAAGTCTTCGAAGCCATCAAAGGCGGTATGTTCGGCGACGCCGGAGCCTTCAGTGCGCTCGTTGCAGCCATCGAGGAGCACGGTGACTATTACCTGGTGTCCGACGACTTCCATAGCTACATCGAGACGCAAAAGCTGGTGGATGAGGCGTACAAGGACCAGGATGAGTGGACGCACAAGACCATCACGGCGGTTTCTAGAATGGGGTTCTTTAGTAGTGATCGTTGTATTAACGAATATGCTGAGGGGATTTGGAATGTGGAGCCGTTGGTTCCGAACGAGACTGAGGATGGGACGCAGAAGGGTGAGCTGTAGAGGGTGGGGAGTTGGAGGGTGGTACTGGGTAGTACTGGGTACTGAGAGAGGTGAAAAAGGGGCTACATTACACCTACAGAGACAGACAGACAGAGATGAGTTTTTACTCTAGATGATTATTTGGGGGTTTGACTGGGCGGTGTTTTTCATCAACTAGGATTGCTCCTAATGACATTATGACTTGAAGCTTTTCTGCTTACTTGACTTTATGCTTCTTGCTCGGATGCGTCTTTGGAAATTCATAAGTGTTTACAGCTTCAGGAACTTGGTTTAGACTCTTTAGAGTTGGCTTCCAAGTTCCAGATGCTGGATTTTAGGCCTTGAAAACTTGAGTCTTGACTAGCTAACTACCTAGGCTGATCTCAGGTGATCATCAACCGCATTTACATCTGTTCTGCGACAGGATAATGTGGAAAGTTGAACAGCTTAGCTTGAATCAGCGGAGCAAACTTATTGAATCAGGTCATCATCTCGGGAGCTAACTGATGTGACATGATCTAGTTTCCTGCTCACTTGTTGTAAAAAGTTACTAGTGGCAAACACTGACCCTGATATTTGATCACTCGTCCTGTGAATGGCAGGATTATTTCTGACTTGGTCATCTGCTCAACTTCACATTGCTGAACTTTGGATCTGCTGAAACTCGCACCTGCCCAACTTCATTCACTTGATGAAGTTCACACTGGCTGAAGTTCGCACTTGGTGACCTTCACACTTGGTGATTCTCACATTTGATGAACTCCGCAACTACTTCACTTCGCACCTGCTAACAAAAGTATCACCAAACCCAGACAAGAAGTTCATGTGCTCACCAAAGAACAAGCGTAAGATATCATCCACATCCAACACTGTGCGAATGTGAACAGATTTGAAATACCTGCCTCAACCGCGTGAATCGTCCTATAAGCAAGGCGGTCTCAGCTGCCACCCGGCACACCCCTAAGCCCTCTCCCTTCTTCTATAAAAGAACCCACATTATCCTTGTATACCAGACCTCTTCGAATCCCCCAGATATAGAAAGAGACTCTTATATCATAGAGTGATATATAGAGTCCATCTCGTAACTCAGATTCCATGTCCGGTCGTGCAGACTAAAGCCGTCCCCTTTCTTTATCATTGACCCATTCCACCCTCCGGAGATCAGCAGAATAACATCCACCCGGAAGTCACGATGCCTCAGGTTGTCGGCAAGGGCAAGAACAACAACAGTCTAAGACAAGAATGACATCAGCGGTGCTTGTAATAGTGGTGCCCCCGGCCCATGGCGCACGGACCACCCGACCTACATTATGAGCTCCGAGAGCTCCTCCCGACCTTCTCTCCTTAAGGATGACTATCCCCTCGACAAACCGCCTGCGAAGGAAAGGAAGCTGAAGGAAACGCCGGGACAACGACGGCAGCGCCTGACCGTCGAGAAGACAAGGATGGACCTACGAAACGAGCCCGACAAGAGATGGAGACTACCTCGTCCCTTGGGCGCCCGAGACACTGGTGCGCCTAAGCAAGATGTGAAAGTTTGCAAATCTCGTCCAGTACATTTCATGTTACAACTTGGGCAAAGCTGTGAAAATCGACGAGAACATCGACGTTGAGGTACGCTTCATCTCTAATCCCCCTTTCCTCCTTGCTTGAGTGATCTCGCCACTAACAAGTTCTAGGCCACGTCTTTCCGCGATCGAGACGACCCAACTTTCGCAACCGAATTCTCAAATCAACCCTGGCAACGGCTCAAACTACTCATTCATTGTGTACGTCAATGCTCATGTCTTTCACCCCACTTCTACCTCTGGGTTTGTGAGCTAGGACACTTTACTATTTGAACGCTCGCTTTCTTTTTTTGTCCCTTTATGAGTGCTCTGATGGATGCTAATCGGTTTACCCCACAGAGTCGCTGCAATGGCCGACCAGAACCGCCCTGGCCAACCCGATGGCCATCCACCCGAGAATAATGACCTTTTCGATCGAGTTACGGCAGTTTATCCTTTCCTCAGCGAAACTCTGAGTGTCGACCTCGTACACCCGTTCAGCAGTGTGGCCGCTGGAGCCAACATCGCTCTGCTCGATATGGATATTGCACTGGGAGCTGAGGAATGCGCAATGAGTTTCCTGGCCACATCCAAATCCGACGACGCGGGTCGAGCTACGGCCTTTTAACGACTGGTCTTTGTACCTTTGCAAAGAGATCATCGTTCAGGGCTCTGACATTTCTTACAAGAACGCTATGCGTATTGCAAATTGCCGAATCGCCCGTGTTCTTATCGATGGACTCAAATTGCCCAATTACGAGAATCTGGTATTCGAGCATGCCTTGGATACCGAGATTCGAATCTTTGCCGCATTTATTTCGAAGGACATCGGCGGCGCAAAGCAATTCTTGAAAGAATCGTATATGGACGATTTTTCGACATTTGAAAACAATGTGATGTTAACGTCTTTCTGCAACGTGACGTTCACTAATCTCATGATTCGGTATCAAGCTGTAATGGACAGCATCGTTTAGCACAACGATTATTTGGGCGCCGTCGGTGCCCAATTCCGTACTAAAAAGGTCGAGTCCGAAATGCAAGAAGGCGTCCAATTCTTTATGCGCAAGGTGTTTGAAATCGGTATGTCAAGTCTTTCTCTATCCTCCTCGCCCTCTCTTTGCTCACTTCTAACATTTGCAAAGCCCACGTTCATATTCCAAATTTCCTGCTCAAGGAATTTTACGGAAATCTGCTCGAGCCTGCATGCATTAATCGAGGGTCTGAAAACCGCCTTTCCTCCCACGCCGTTTCCTGAGAAGGGGTAGGAAAGGCGGTTTTCAAACCCTCGATTAATGCTATCAAGTCGGCATACAACACCTTGTGTCCGTCGAAAATGAAATTCAATCAATGGTGCCAGACCTATCCGTATAAGCGCATTCTCGCCCATATTTTTCAAACTGTAAACAAATATATTTGGTCAAACAAATATCCACAATGGACCCTTATCTGGATGCGGTCGCTTGCCGAAAGCGGCAAACCAATTGGTAAATTCTGATCACTTTTCTCTAGATACCCGCTGACATATAGGCATAGCCCCATACAATACCCAATCCGACCTTGCCGAGGGCCTTGGTTCGAAAACAGCACACCTGGCCAAAGACAAGCCCATGGCCAAGGCTCGGGCGAAAGATCAGAATATCGGACTGTGGACGCCGAAAGATGGGAACGGTGATCCAAATCATCCGGAAAGCTGGCTTTTTTATAAGTGCGCGGAATACCCCAAAATTGACAAATACAACCCTATTAACCCCACGGGTCAAAACGGCGTACCGGTATTTATTATCCTTTCTCCGACCGCTGCGGTACACATTCTCACTGCGGGAATTTCGACCAGTAATCGATACTGTGCATGGTTTGGTAACATGGATAGGGATGAAAATCCTTTGGTTGAATCTTTTCCGCGCGGCCGCGCGGCAAGAAATAACGAGGGACAAATTTGGTATTGGCATCATCCAAAAAAGGCAGGCTATATATGCTCTTTTCGTGGCAAGAATGGCAACCCTTCCAATGGCACTGCAAGCCTAGCAATTGTCAACAATCAACAGGGTATTGGCAGAAAAGGCGACGAGAATGACTCCGAATCTGGTGCGCCGTCGGTAGCTGCTACAATAGAGACGCCCACCAAGACGCCCAGCAAGGGCGATGATCTGTCGCCTGCTACGCCGTCCAAGCGGGGCACCCCTGGGGATTTCTGGACGCAGCAAGCCGCCATTGAAGAAGCGCAAACAGGAACAAATTGTTACCCCCAGCGCCAATGATCCAACGCCCATTTCCTTCGGCACCCCCAGCGCCAATGATCCAAAGGCCATTTCCTTCGGCATATCTATATTATTGAAGGTCACTTTGCTTAAAAAAAAGCTAGCGAATATCACGACACAGTTTAACACATTGCGCAATCATACGTCGGGCGTTGCCGAAATACATGCAATAGTGCACAAGGGCGAAGCTGAGTACGATATTATAGCGCAAGCTGCGAAGCAACTGGCCAGCCGTATCGAAAGTGCCATCTCGGTTGACAATAACGGTCCAACCGATACATTTGGCGAACTCCTCCGGCTTTTTAATCAGAAATTTCCCAGCCTTCAAGAATCTGGACCCTTAGGATCAAAGATTGATTTGGCCGCAATCCGGAAAATCATCGAGTCTTCGACTGGCGAAGTGCCCCAGGCCGTCATTAACGGTTTTACAAATGCCACAATGGGTATACCCGGAGCTGCAATCGACAATGCTTTAGCACATTCTACTCCTTCGGGTATGGGTGGCATTTCGGGTGTGGGCGTTTTGAGTTCTCCTCACGCAGGCATTACGAATGCTACAGCCGTCGACAATTCTCCAAGCTTCGCCGGTACCCGAGAAGGCGCTGCCACGGGCAGTCATACTGCAGCTCCCGCCTTCGGTGGACAGCAAACCAAGAGCGGGAGAGACTGCGAGAGAAAAGGATAAAAACCCGAGAACAACGAGGGTCCCCGCCATCCATACAATGATGCAAGAGAAGTGCCAGTCCGCTCTGCGAATTCAAGCAAATTCGAGAATCGAGATGGAGGCGTGAAGGTGGAATTCAAGTGGTCATGTAGAATAGCACAATTGTATTCCGAACTCAACATTCCTGATAACAACCTATGCTAAGGTGAACATGACTTGCTACTTCCCAAATGACGATAACCGCATGCAAACGTAGCGCGTGTCGTCTCATACATGTATTGTTCCTAACTTCCTTCAAATCATGAATCAAGTCGTCGTGTGAAGATCCCAGGCCAGGGCCGCTCAAAGAGCTCAGAAACCAAGATCAACACAACCCGGCTACAATGCGTTCACACTTTCTTGCTCCCTCTCTTGTATCGCAGAGCACGAAGGATGAAAACCAGAAAATCAAGGTCGACCATGCGTGCAAATTCGCCGAAATCCCGCAGGCAAGAACTCCCATCCCCTCAAAACCAAAACCAAAACCCCCAAAAAAAAACACTCGTTAGCCGAACCTTCCAACAATCCAGCAACAACTCCCATGCAAGAACAAGCAAAACACGAACTCGGCAACATCAGCACTAAGCAACAACTCCCCTGGGAGAAAACCCCCTTCTCAGCAAGCACATAATCAAAACACACATCGGCAGCCCCCTCAAACCTCTGCCCTTCCTTCACTGTCAGAAAAACCCACCCTCAACCATAACCATCCCCTCCTGCTCCAGCACCACACTCCTACTTCTCCTCAGTCCCGGCGCTAGCCCCATCCCCGCTCCCGTCGGCGTCCCACTCGGCGTCCGACTCAACACATGTTTGCCCATCACTAACAGACTCCCCCTCTTACTAAAACTCATCGCCTCCAAAAACCCATCATCAATCAATCCTTCTTGGGGAATCTGTATATCCAGCGGTGCGAATGTTGATAATCTGTGACGTGAATGTGATTGGTTTGTTGAGGCTGAAGGTGCTGGAGGTGGTGCTGGGGCTGGTGGGAGGGGGAGGTCGAGGGTGTAGGTTGTTGCTATTGATTTGTTTGAGGGTTGGCGGTGGGGAGTTAGGAGGGGGAGGGGGTGGGTGGTTGTTGTGTGCGACGACGGAGTTTGGGATAGACGAGGAGGATGCGAGGAGCGAGATGAGTGGGAAGGACGGTTTTGTAAAGGGTGTGCAGGAAGGGGTGTGGGATGTGGTGAAGTGTGTGGACGCTTCCCATGTTGTGGTGGCGTCGGAGGCGCCTGCATTGGATATCTCTCATTCATAACCGCGGAGCTTGAGCTCGAGCTCGGCCGTTCAGGGGATCTTGACAGCGGAGACTTTGAAAACGACAGCGAGTGATACGATTGTTGACGTTTCAGGGTCCTCGCAATCCGCTGCTCACACAACCTCAGCTCAGGGTCCACCTCTTGTCCTTGCTCTCCATCATTCTCATACCCACTCAAAGAAAATTTCTCTTCGTTTTCTTCTGAGATGGGTTGTAAGGCTAATGGGAGCTGGCCAAATTGCATATGAGCAGGACTATCTCGACGCAGCGATTTGCGAGGGATGCTGCTGAATGAGGATACGTATTGGGGCGTAGGCAAAACAATAACAGGTCTCGGCGGCTCGTTGTACGAATCATCAGAAGACGATTCGTCGAGGAGTTGTTGGGAAGAGCTGTTTGCATTTTCGGCATGCATTGCGGAAGGATAACCACTGATTGTTGTCCTTGAAGGGATTTCATTATCGGTGAGATATCTCAATGGCCGCTCTTCCCCTCCTTCTTTTGCATAGATGTTGCCTTCACCGCGTTCCAGGTCGCCGTGATGGCGGTATTGCGAGTCAGCTTGCTCGTGCCACGCTTGTCGCCTATCGTTGTGTCTTCGTTGAGCAATACTCACTTCAGAAACAATAGGGGCGTCGGGTCGCGGCCGGGCATCACGATGCCCCAAATTCTCCCAGATTGGGAAGAGGGCGTCGGCGACTATCTTCAACGTGCTGACGGTGAGCTTGTAGGCGCGGGTTTTGCGGATCTGCTCAGCTTGCTCGTGAGCGCGAAGACGAAACTTTGCTTTCACGAGAGCGAGGGTGCGGCTGGGGCAGCGTCGTTTTTGTTTTGGGTGAGAGGATGAGGGGGGTGTTGGTGACATCGTTGGAGGTGTTGAGGAGGAATGAGGAGATGTGTTGTTTTGAGGGGGAGATGTGTCGTCCATGGGAGATGAGACTTGACAGGCAGTGATCATGGGTATACGATGAAAGGGGTATAAAATTTGGAAAGCTTGATGTTGTGAATGGAGTCAAAGCTTGGAGAACGTCGCTGGGACTTGAGAAACGTGTTGATTTTCCAAGAACAAATGCGATTCTATGCTGGGGGAGCGAAAATGAAAGGGAATGTTGACGGGCAATAAGCACTGAAAATTTCGTTGTGCGCGCCATCCTAACCATGATACTTGAAAGTCTGGTTGAGGCTGGAAGCTGCAGCTTCAACATACTAGCTTGAGCGTTGACACAACGACGCGGGGAAATCCACTCACCTGTTATCTTTGCAGCGGGGTTTTCAAAGATGTCATGAAAAATGGCGCTCTGGGAGGTTTCAAGGTCTCCCGTATCAGAAAAGTCTGACGAGAATAGAGTGTAAGTTGAGAACGTTCAGCTTTCCAAGTATCTCGCAGACTATGGAGAAGGTGAGTACCGATGCAGAGGAGAAGTCCCGAAATCTTCATTGTCTCGTGAAAACCGACTCGAATGCAACATCCGACGTTCTTTTTGAGCTAGTCCGGAAGCAAAACATGCGCTGTTTAAGCCGCATACCTGGATGTACTTCGACACACACCATGCTGATTAGTATCAGGCTTAACAGCCGTTGCCCGAGGAGCCGTTCTAAGACCAGTGATCCTCCCAGCATGCACCCGCCACCCGCTATCCAAACCATCAGTCCCAAACTCGAGTCCAAACACCAGAAACCGAGCAACGTCCGTTGCAGCACCACATACGCCACCGGTCTCCCTTCCAGTGTCTCACTCGACTCCAAGTCTGAGCCACGCACCCGCTAATTATGCACGAATATATACAGTGAAGAAGTGTATGTATGAAGGCGGACTTTTGTATGTTTCCTTGCGCCGCTATTGCTGACCAGAAGGGGCAAAACAGTCGAGTCTAGGAACTCGAGGTGAGAGCATCTCCGGTGAATGATAAGTCCAAGAGTTTGGGCTGCGTAGCCATCAGCGAGGTATAGATTATGCTCAATCCAAGTCATTCCACTTGGCTTGGCTGTGTTAATCGCAAAATCGCTGTGTCGAGAATTTCGACATTACAAGATGCTGCTGCTGTGTGCCCTTGCGGAGGCACAGTAGATCGGTCATGAGTATGACGGATGAATGATCGGAGCAACACAAGAGTTGCGATTCGAGATTTCGTTAATCGAGACTCGTCCGCTTCCATCCACTTCCGGGGACAAAAGATGACGAGCGGTAATGATAGCTGATCCGAAAGCCAAGGGGCTCGTCTCATGTGCAATCCGCAATCATCTGATTTGACGGCCAAGGATATCCCGTTTCATTCCAATGCTATAAATTCCCAAGTCAGCCCATGTCACTCTCCAAAATATTCGCCTCCACAAGCTCAAGATCTCATACTCACAGTCAAATTCGGATTCGTATAAGCAATCGGATGCTCCCTAATATACTCCGTCGTCGGATACCCCGGCGGATCACAAGTCATCATCTCCTCACCCTCCCTCTGATAAATCCTCACATAATCGACATGCATAATCGTCGGAAACACCAAATCTGCAATCAACACTTGGCTCCAGGAATTACTGATTCCTAAGTTCAGTATCATGGACATGGGCTCTTGGGATACGACTCTGTTGGCCACATTGCCGTTGGGTCCAATGGCTCGTCCATCCATGATGAATGAGGGTTCTTCGCCTACAAACCAGGCGATCTTGCCGTCTGTGCCGTCGGGGGACCCGGGAATGTATTCGTAGGCGAATTTTTGGTAAGCGACGCCGTCGTACCAGTCGGGGCCGAGGGTCGTGGTGCCGCTGATGGCTTGTTGGTAGGGACCGCCGGTGTAGGCGTTCATGCGCGTGAAGTTGTAGTTGGGAATTGCAAGATAGTCTGGATTTGGCTGCCACCAGATGTCGAACGGAGCAACCTGGAATGATTGAGTTACCACTCCAATCCTGTTGTTGGGATCCACTGATGCCTCAATGATGTCAATCTCAGGGGCTCCTCTCCCTGTACCTGGATTGGGATGGTCCTCTCCCGAACAAGTGCAAGAAGCCAGTTTCTGGCCTGGCAAAAACGACAATCCATCCGTATGCGACTGATTCGGAGTAATCCCAATATCGCAAGAATCGTACGTATAAGGCCAGACCCCCTCCGTAGTAGCCAGATACCCCGGACGCCCCAGATTTCCCATAGTCCACAAACCAGGCCACAATCCCGGAACATGTGCAGGACCCGGAAGCGACGCCGAAACCTCCATAACTCCCCCCTTGAAACATGTCTGATTCCAGCTGTTGAGCATCCCACTGCGATACTGCAAGTTGTGATTGGGAAATGCATCCATTCTCAACTGCAACGTTCCATCATACGTCGTAACCGCATCCGGATCATACCATTCCAAGTCCTCCGTAGCTCCATACCAAATATCCGGCGCGAACCAGAAGGGATCATCGCCCGGGTAAAACGTGCGATTATTGACGTTGAATTCATCGCTAAACACCAACTTCAGCTCCGCTCCGTCAAAGGTGCTGGTGCGAGTCATTGCTGACTGCGGAGTATCGGGGTCAATAAGTCCAGTTCGAAGATTCTTGAGTGTTGCGTAGGACTGGTTGTTGAAAGAGAGCCATGGCTCCGAAATGTCCTTGGGGTCTGAATAGTGTATTGAGTGGCTGAACACAAGAATTGGCAGCAAGATGAACAGCACGCTCAAGCCTGCAATAGTCAGTACTCCTCCGATTGCAGAAATTATACTGCGACGGTCCTGGAAGTGGTCTCGAAACCTGTCCTTCTCGCCCGTACCCTCGGGATCTGGCATGTGTGCCTCGTCATCATCCTCTTTCTCATGCGGATATAGAATGAACCCTTTATCGCCGCCGTAGAAGGGATTGAAAGCTGTGATATTATCGTCTGGGTATCCCCATTTCTCCAGTTCCGGAACCGAATTTCTGTCGCTAAAAGGGTTCAGAGACGTAGTCGATGGATTTGGATTGGGCCCCAGCAAAGCCGTTGTAGATTCTGATCTCGAGGGCCGGGAATTCAACGAGAGCTGGGAGGGATAGCGTGAATAATCGCGGCCCAGATCTGCGAGTCGCTTTGGTGGTTGTGGGGCGTCTGGTCGCATCACTGGCATGGAATTCTGTCGTAGTATTTGTTGGACAGGCGTCAATATGGGTCTTTTCTTCGGTTTCCGTAGAGAGCCCGCAGCTTTTCCCCGTCGTGATCCCATGGATGAGGAGTCCTGGGACGGTGCGTCGGATGATTCCAAGCCAGACTCGAGGGAGCTGCTAGAGGGCGATGGATTCAGTGGTGATGGAATTGCAGGCGCATATGCTGAAGTTCTCCTTGGTGTAGCAAGTCGAGGTTTGGGCGTAATGGACCCATCAGACGCATCTTGATTCTTGGTATCGAAATTGAAATCCGCGAAATCCTGAGAATCGAAGACCTTGCTCCTGATGTTTGCGCTATCTTGCTCCGCGTGCAACGAGGTTGCGCTTCTCCCTCCCTGCTCCATATTGCCGACGTTGGACATCGACCGTCCAATCTCCGCCATGGGCGGTGCTTTCTTCAAGGGTGCCATTGAGATCAATGTCAGATCGAGTAGGCCAGGACTATGCGTCTTCCATTGGATCCCCTCAACGAATGTGGACCCCGCAGGTTGTGCGATGGATGATTTGTCTCGGCAAGAGCTCGTGATGGTGATACAGCGTGAAGTCCGTCGCTGTAGTTGGAGAAGCTGAGTCTTCTTTTGCGAGACTGGGAAGACCGGGTTCAGTAGTATAGAGTGGCCTTCAAGCGAGTGAATCCTGGGCAATCGCGAAAAGATGGAGGCTGAGATGCTTCGCTGCCCCAAAGTCTATTGAAGTGTGTCTCTGAAAAAGTGGGGGCGAGTAAGTTCTGGGGAAGTGGACTGGAGTGTTTCCTGGGGTTCCACGAAACGGATAATGACGTGGAGAGTGAATCACTGGGTGGAACGAATGAGGGAGTGGTCAAACGGGGATAACTGTTTGCGCAAACAAAGAAAGCAAGGGCCGAGTCAAGAACGAACATGAATGGATGGAAGCGAAATGTGGAGAGGAGTCTCAAGAAAAGCTTCTACTCTCAGCCGGTTTCAGTCGCGCGACTTACTTTTGGACTAGTGGTGCCTGTTGCAGGAGGGATGGCTGCAATACGAAGGGATCAACCTGCCCAAGCTTCGGATGACTGGGTAACCCTGGCCGGTACCCAGCTGCGCCCATATCTCCGGCGAGCTTTCCCAAAGCGTGTTTGCTTGTTCGAAATATTCCTGAATCGTGGCAGACAACAGTCGTGGCCATCGGATTAGCAGAACATCCGGAGTGACATCGAGGCTGATGGTGTGCTCGGCGGCAGATGTGGACGCAGAGGCAGCGGAAAGGAATGCGACGGTGGCTGGCTACCTAAGAAGCTTCTCTTCGCGTCTTCGCACCCCCTTCCTGGCACCCTTTTTCGTCCGGTCGTCGACCCCACACCGGAATCTCGAAATGTTGGCATTGGCATTCGCATGTCGGGGATGAAACTTCGAATACATCTGCATGTACCATTGATGTCTGTCGTTGGCGCATTAGTCTATCATTAGCGTGTCGAGATGGTGGAAACATGAGGCTGGTCGTGCCTGGCAACTGGTAAAAACGGCGACATTGACCTAACGCCAACCGTGCTGGTGCCCAGCTGTCGATCCCCCGCCTCCGCACATCTCCACTCCACGGTCCACTCTGGAGTCCGGGGCTTGACCCGAAGCCGAGAGCCTCAATAATTTGGAAGTTTCGTCTGAAGCTTGCTGCGATTTTCAGGAGACAAGGCCTTGAAAATGTACTGCTGCACGAAAAAAGAACGTAGACGACGTAATGAATGTAGACATTATTAGCATTAGCATTAGCATTAGCATTAGCCATTAGGCAGTGCGAAAAACTAAAGACAGACCGAATCGCTAGACAACAGAAAACAAACCGAACCACTACGAGCATACCAAGTTGCTCGCAAAATGCTGAAGCTATCGCTATCCTTGGAATGCTCCCAATTACTCCAGCGCCCTCAAAGTTGCTCGCAAAATGCCCCCAATTACTCCAGCGCCTCAAAGTCCCTCCTCAGCTGCTCCCCCTTCAACTTCTTCGCAACGTGCGCCAAATCCATCTCCGCCTGCCTCCTCATCACAAACGCCTTATCCCTCTCCATAGCCACCCGCATATATCTCTTCATCATATCCTCAATGTCCTTTTTCTGCTCATCCAGCGTCAAGACATGCTGCTTCTTCTTCGCCCCTTCCGGCGGCTCTCGATGACAGATTTTACACGTCTTCTCAGGCGGCAGCACATTCTCCCCCTCACCTTCTTTGCGGCAGCGCCACCAGCCCGAGCGCCGTCCATACACAATCCACTCCGTATCAGCATCATGCCACATCTTGTCCCACTTATGCGGCCTGTCGGGATCGCGTAGGTAGTGATGGCCTTTCTTGATCTCGTCGATGCGCACGAGGTCGTTGATGCAGTCTTGGAACCATTCCCACGCTCCATCAAGCTCTTTGCCAGCTGTGACCCAGTCAGGTAGTTTGCTACCGCAGCGGTCAGTGAAGGGGAGCGCGACCGGTGGGCCGTCGACGATGTGGCGGTAGTTGCATTTTATACAGAGGGAGAGGCAAGTGACCTCTTGATTGACTCGGCGGATGAAGGTTTTGCGGTTCGCGTCGCCCTGCTCCAGCGGACCTTCGACGTCGTTCAGACGGCGTGCAGCGTCGAATCCGGGCTCCCACCCGGGACCTTCGTCGTATAGTGGGTAATTCCAGTCAATTGGTGCGGCGAGCACTTCGCCTAATGTTTTGGTATACGGAGGGGGAGATGAAGTAGATTTGGCAGCTGAGTCTGGGGTTGTTGCGGATGTAGCAGTCGAGGGGCGGCTTGCTGTGGCAGAGGGCGGGTCTTGAGAAGAAGTGGCGGACCCGGAATCGACGCTTCCATCGCGTCCCGTTACCTGTAAAGCACTTGAGAGTCGACGTATCGTGGCGGAGGGCAGCTGAGGCATGTCGATGGACAGGTTCCTGAAGACAGGTAACAGATTGTCGTTCTCAGCTTCAAGAGTGTATCTTCGCTTCAGTTTCTTCAGCACTTCGGGATGGTGTCCGTCGCTGGTCAAGAGGTACGCGCTATTGGAGGGAGGCGGGAAATTTTGGGGGCGCAGTCGGGTAGCTTGGGTATTTTGTTGGTCTTGCTGTTTGAACTCGTTTCTCTGGACTTTTGTTGTTTGGGTATTTTGTCGCGAATCTGGGTCGAGCTCGTCGTCTTGTATTGTAGCGGATGAAAGTCGAGGCGGTGGAGCTGTCTTCATCTGGGCGAGCCCCTCACTTATGAGACTGCGCGGCGTGACTGAGAGCGAATCGCGAGTCGCATCGATGTCCTTTTGCTCTTTCTTCTTGAACTCGATCCTTTGCGCTCTCGTTGGTGGGCTATCCGGCTCAAATGCTGAATCCGGATCGTACTCGTCGTCTTCTATCGCAGCTGATGAACCCTGAGACGATTGGGCCTTTTTCACCTGTGCGGGCCTCTCAGTGCTGAGACTGCGAGGCGGGACCGAGGGCGTATCGCGCGCCATATTGAGATGCTTGCTATCGTGCTGCAGGGAGATGTGGAATCAGGAGTGTTTTGGTGAGGATTGAAGTGCGGATGGGCACGGAAAGCCGCGCTTTTGTGGACATAGAATAAGGAAGGCGCGAGCAAGCACTGCGGCTGCGTTTCGAGCAGCTACGATCAATCTATACTCGCGGTCGCGCAACTGGACAAAACAATAGTAATCACCTTCAATGAGGCCCGACTAGGTCGTAAGGCCTGGGCATACGTGGGGCTTATGCTACCAAGGAAACGTTTTGATGGAACGAAGCGGAGAGGAAGCGAAAGACCCGCAGTTGCAGGATCTCAGACACGGTTGGTAAAGACCTTATTCAAAGTAATCAGGAGAATCCATAATGACCAGAGTTCAAGTCGCCGATGATATGCACAGTATGTAGGAATTCCGAAGTGGAGACACTTTGTCAAGTCCAGCTTGTTATGGTTCATGTCTTTCAAAAGGGATTGCTTGCTACCAAACTAGAGATTACGCATGAGAGTTGGCAACTTACAAAGGAATCTATGCCGCGGACAAGTGGTCGTCCTCCGCAGACCAAGCTGGTTTGTGTTGTCAAAGTGATCTGAGTTAGGGAGGAGAGTCTGGGTGACTCAAGTTATCCCACCCTATGGATGCAGTGCTCGACCGTACATGGCATAGAGAAGGCGCCTAAGCCGATAGATGTTGCCGCTAGTCATCGAAAGTAAACACAATGAAAGCCGCCGGCGGGGTAAACTGCATAGGGTCCTATATCTCATTCGCCGAGGACCAAACGACTCTTCTCATACTGCCCTCGAATTCTGGAACTGCTCGCGTGTAGGTGCTGACTCCAGACGTTTCGGGCTCCGTTCGCCCCGAAGACCTTACAATACCGGTCCTACAGAGACCTGTTCTCGAGCCTTGAGCGCCGCTTCTTGTTCCTCCTTCAGCTTCTCCCGGCTCGTTCGCCTTTTTATCAGTTCCGTCTTCTTGAATCTTCCCCGAGCACCGTGTTTGAATTTCGTTATCATATCATTGGCCCTCCCCTTCGTAATCATATCCGGTGTGAGAGCATCAGCTTCGCCTCGGAACTTGTTCAGAAACTTGAGCTGACCATTGCTTGCGGGCCGCCTACGCCAAGATTGACTTGTAGCTATGAACATCCGTGGGTATCTTTGAGCAGCGTAGGTGTCTGCCGCATGTAGGGCGCCCTCAAATGTATCAACGCGGGTGAGCGTATGCGGTTTCATGAAAGGCGACTTGGAGTTCGACGTCTGAGACGTTCGAGGTAGGGGCAATGTCTCTGTGACAACGTAGAAGTATTTGCCTTCCTCTTCATCGAAGGTCGCCTCCAGCTTTAGATACGCGCCGCTAGGCGAAGTGAGGATATATCGATCTTGAGCCACTTCGACCCAGGCATGCGGACTCATCGCACGTATATGGCGATCGCCTGAGTTATCACCAATAAGGTCGAAAATTGAATCGTAGTCTGTGAACGACACAGTTCGAGGAACAGGTATACCCGGACTCCGCTGCTCCCCTGTAGCCATGTTATCTTTTTCGTCTTGTTCCTCAACCTTACTATCTTTCAATGAGCGCAGTTCGTTCACGTCCGCGGAATCGACCAGTTCCGATGGATCAAGTCCAAAAAGTGTCGGGACCGTCACAATACCGGTGTCCAGAGTAGCAACCATGTCAATAACATGACAGTTCTCTTTTCCAGGATGAAGGCGCATGCCTCTCCCAATCATTTGAACGAGAAGATTTCGAGACTTGGTAGGTCTCGCCAGGAGAACGCAGTCGATATTCGGCGCATCGGTGCCCTCGATGAAAACGCCGCAGTTGACCATAACTGGGAACTCACCCCTCTTAAAGGCATCCAGAATATTGCTTCGTTCCACCTTTGGCGTATCACCGGTGACGAACCGAGCATCTATTCCATGAGCCCGGAATGTATTCGTCAACCCAGCAACGTGTGCCAGGTCAACGCAGAAGACTATTGTTGACTTTCGTTCTCGTGCTTTGGCAAGCCAACTGCGGACAGTGATCTCGTTCACAGCCTGGGTATTGACGGCATCGGACAGGGAGCTAGGCAGAAAATCCCCAGAGGTCCCTTTCTTGACCTTTGACAAATCGACCTTGGTCTGAACTGTTGTGAAGATCACAGGGGCTAGCCATTTTTCTCCAATCATATCGACGTAGTCCTATTTTGAGAAACTTGTCAGCTATGCGAGTCCAAGGGATGGCCGCAACAACTGATCCAAAGCCGAGCCTTACCTTATGGTACACAATATGGTCCAAAGCTGACCCTAGTTTCAGACCATCAAATCTGGATAGCGTTGCCGAAACACCGACCAAGGCAGGAGAGTTTGGCTTCGCCTCTGCCAGATTAAAGTGGGCCAGAGTCTTCAGATATCCAGGAGCAACAATATGATGGGCCTCATCGACTAGAACGAGCTTGAATTTCTTGGGATCGAACTTGGATATTCGGTCCCCGGATATAACACTCTGTACACTCCCAATCGTAATGTCCGCATATCCGCTGGCGTGCATATTTCCCATCTCAATCTCGATAGTCTTATTCGGGTAGGCATTGCTGCAGTGTCTTGCAGCTTGTTCGACAAGCTCCTGTCTGTGGGCCAGAATAAGGGTCTGCGTTGCGTCCTTCCGGGGGGCAGGGACTCGGTCAATGAGCTGTGTAAAGATGACCTAGATGCATCAGTTCCATGTTCGAACAAGGGGATTGAAAAGGGGTTCAACACTCACAGTCTTACCGGATCCAGTCGCCAGAGAGACCCCAAGACGCTTGTGGCCTTTCTCCAGGTGGGATAGGACGGACTGGATGCATTCTTCTTGGTAGTCCCTGAGATGGACAATCGACTGCGGTCCGAGGAGATTCTCAACCACTGGGCTGACTCCCCTCGAGCTGGCCAGACATCTCGACTGCACCAGGCCCTTCAGGCACCGTATGCGACGGAGAAACGAGGTCGCTGCTGGCCTGGAGGCGGCGGGCATTGCATTGAAGCTCAGCCACGTGGGCAAGCTCTCGGAGAACGGATGACTGTGACAGCATGTGAGTTTGGGTGGGGATTATTCAGCTAAGCGCGACGCGATAACGCGATAAGCGCGCCGGTAACACAAAATTTATGTGAACTTCCAGTCCGACAAGAATATTTCACGATCCTGTTCATTTTCACCGAATCGACCAGCATATGTCAACTTCGCTTGCAAACCCCGCTTCTCCTACATGATCCCGAGTACCTACAGTTGCGCCGATAAGATTGAGGCGCGGCCCATGTTTGCTCCAAATCTTCCCGACCAATTCCGGCACTCTATCTAGGCAGCAAACGTTGACCGATCTCTCCAATTTTCCGTGAAAACGAACCATAATGCGGGTCTCTGCCCACCAGCCCATGCCGCCCTCATTCATACCATTCCAGGATGTCCAAACAGGATGGAGGCCGTCCGATGCAAGCTCTTTACTCTGCTACCCGCCAAGAACCGCCGGAGCAGCTGGAGACTCCGGAGACTGAGAGTGATATCGATCGAGGCCGAAGAACTGTGCCTCGCAGCAAACTGCCGATGACCGAAGACAATGAGATACCTGTCGAGGAACCCGTGTCTCCGGAAGCCTCCCAGGAAGCCTCTCGAGGCCGAAGCACTGTGCGTCGCCGCCAGCCGCCCTTGAACGAAAACGATGCGCAACCTGCCGTGGAACCGGTGTCTCCGGAAGCCACCCAGGAAACCTCTTCAAAAGACGCATCGCAAGAGCCTCCAAAAGCCAAACGATCGAGGAAGCGGAAGAGGGATGTCTCAACTGCCACCTTCACAAGATCCAAGCGTATGAAGAAATTCTACAGCAAAGGTTACCGGAAGTTGTTCCTGGAAACGGAGCATCACAACGAACCAAGACCACCGCGTCCCCAAGGATTTCAAACCGACACGGCAGATTGGAGCGCGAAAGAGAGAGATGTTTTCTTCGAAGCCTTAGCCAGACATGGGAAGGCCGACGTCCGAAGTATCGCGAAGAAGGTCGGGACCAAGACGCAGGTTGAGGTGCAAGATTACATCAATGCCCTGGAGAGTGCGGTGAAGGAGAGGCATGTGCAAGGTGGATCGATCGCCCGACTAGTGCGCCCTGCGGAAATACCGGCAGCGGTCGAGGTCAGCAAAGAGTGCTGCGAGAGTCTCGACAAAGCTTCCCGTGCTCTTGCTCTCCGCCACCAACGTCGCGAAGAGACACGCGAGCACGCCGAAAGGGGCGAATTCTGGCTCCTAAACGAAGAAGCCAAGAACTGGGTAGAAAACACCCTGAAACTCGACGACGGCGAAGCCAGGATTCATAAAGAAGTACCTTCTGCCAGCCTGTTACGTCTGGGAAACTGGTTGGAGCTGTCCGAACGAGTCTTCATGAATTCTTCAATCAAGGAGGACAACTGGCAAACTATTGCAGAATTTGATGAGTTCAACGATAGGCCTGCTATTTACGCCAGTGCTTTCGAGGACTTCTATGAGCTTGCCGTGAACTTCACACGCAGGATCATCGCTTCTACAATTTTCGCTGCTGAGGCCAGGCTACGTACTGCAAATCTATACGACAATTTGGTCCAGGCAGAGGATGTAGATGCCGCATTGGATGTTCTGAAGTTTGCTCCCGATATTTCACAATATTGGCAGAAGGTTCCGCGGAGGTGCAAGCTGCAGGTTCATCGCAATCTGTTGCTAAAGAAGCCAGAAAAGCCTTTGCCATACGAAGCGGTGGAAAAGTCGTTGGCTCGGAGTCCTTTCCACCGGAGTGCAGTAGATGAATCCATCGGTATGGAGCTTGAGGAACCGTCAGATGATGAGGACGAGATCTCAAGCGATGAAGACTCCGACGACGCCTCGAATGCAGACGGTGCAGAGAAACCGAAAAAAGAACTTGCCAGCAGATATCAGCGAGACTTGGAAGCGGAAGAAGAAGGCCTGGTGGAACTCGAGGATAAGGCCCTCAAGGACGAAGAAAAATACATGGGTGCTATTGATGCGCAAGCCAGTCTTGAAGCCGAGCTTGAATTGTGGGAAACGCTAGAGCAAGAGCCGCCTTTCAGCATCGATTCCTCCAAGATCACAATCCCGAAAGTGCCCAAAGCGAAGAGGAAAGACGCAAGCGAGTTTGACGATTGGAGGGTGTTTGCTCGAGGCTTGAAGGTAGCGGACGACGAGGTCGAGGTCGCTGACAATGGTCGTTTCAAGTCTTCGAAGTACATTCAGGAAAGCGATTCGGGGAGTGACTTGGAATCACCGAGTAGACTGGAGGATGAAGATGAGGATGGAGAAGGCACTCCAGAAAGGACAGGGGAAGAAATGTCGGCGGATGAAGATATGCAGAGCGAAGACATACAGCACGATGCAGATCTACATAGTACGGAGGAAGAAGATGATGAATGATACCCCTTTACAAGCACAAGCTATCTTCTATTTCATGTAGCATATCCCATATCACATCTGATGTTTCTGAGCCCCGTCGGCTATGCCTAATCATGAATTCCTTCATTCGAGTCTTGGGTGTAAAGAATATGGCTCAAGCCGCCGGCGCGTGGCCATGGTTCTTGTGCGGCTCTTGACCCATTTTAGGCATCATATATGTACTTGAGAATCTCTACATCGCCCGCTGCGTGCCCCAGCGGCAATCCTTCATTCCGACTCATCCCCTATTCAGCATCATTCGCTCATCATTCGCTCAACAACATGCGGTCTGTCAGCTCCCACCCCATCCCCCAAGATTGACAAGAGTTCTCGACACCCAATTTCTCACTCAGCATTGAACCCACCCCCCAGGACTGAGTCTGACAAAGATTCTCGACACCCCAGTCCTCACCCAATATTGAACATATCGCCCAGCGCCATGCAGATCTCGTCCGTATCCCTATGCCTCTCAGTTCTGCGGCCCTCAGAGTATGATTCTCAGCACTGATCCAAGCACCAATCCAAGACAAAAACCGAAAGGCCAAACAGAAGGGGCCAAGATACCCGATGAACGACTGCTTCCCTCATCTTCCGAGTCTCTCGCGGCGAAAGATGCTGATTTACAGTACTGTCCATTGCCCAAGTATCAGAAACTGGTTTCTTGAATTTTGAAACTTTAACTCTTAGCATCTTATAGAAAAAGGCTTAAGAATTGGGATTTGCCAATTAGCACTGAAGCAACTAGCAAGCCACAATACACAAAGACCCGAGAGAAGTCTCATGACTCATCTGGAATTCATCAAACTCGAGGCAGTACAGATAGATTTCATGTTCAGTTCTACTCCTACATGTATGCTTCTTCGACTTGCAGCACTCGCCGCTCGGTCTCCGTGGAACAAATTGCGTGACCCACCTATGTAAGGGAGTGTATAATGCTTAATGAAATGGATATATCCGAGAGGCTTGTAACTCGCTGTGCGCTTGAAGACCTTCAAACCCCTGTTCCATGATCGGTCTCCGGCACGTCGGCAACGACTGGTACAACTTGTTCCTCATATAAGTTCATACCCAAACGATTCCACAAAAATTACCTATCACGAGCACCTCGACAAGGAAGAATGCTGTCACAATATTCAGCAAAAGCAATTCATTGGGTTTCTACTGCTGGCATCTGCATCCGCCGTGGAATGTTCACCAGGATGGAGAAGCAAGGGACTTATAAGCTAGCTAGTTGTCCATCCTCGCTATGGCCAAGACGTTCATGTCTTCCTTTCACCCACCCACGAGCCGCCCAATGGCCATTCATTCCTTGCAACAACCCCGCGAAGATCCGCACGCCCATCGCCCATCAACTATCTCCATCCCGTCCCATACCGCCATTTGCCAATTTCCCCTTAACTACTCCACGCCCTTTCCACCACAACCCAACGAATCCGTCCCCAACAGCCTAAAAGCCGCAAACGTATCCTGCCACCCCAGTACGCGGAAAGGGCAAAGAAAAATGAAAGCCAACATGCGACAACCAGATAAAACGACGCAAGAGCAGAGATACGAGAACGCAGCATGAAGAACGCAAAGCATAAAAATCAGGGTATTTCCGCGAGACCGTTTGCTTCCTCTATGTATGTTCTCCCTTCAGCGCCGCAAAGCTTTTTTAATTTCTTGTGAGTCGGAAACTCGCAAGAAGGTATCGTCCGCCACAAAACGAGAGAGGGAATCACATCGCAACCCGCAGAAAACTGCAAAACGCGCGCGCAAAAACACCGTTTGTCCCTTCAAATCAAGGAACCGCAGCAAACAGAGTCGGGGAATCTTCGCGGAAGGCATGGGGTATTTTGTTGTGCGCCCAGGGTATATCCAGCTATTTGAATTCGCAATTTTTTGGGTATGGGAAAAGAGAGCATAACAACCGAATTCTTTTTGTATGGGGGTTCTTTTCGTAGTCGCGTCAGGTTAAACGAGGTGGCCCGATGGGGCCTGGGTATCCAGAATTTGTAGAGTGAGAAGTGGAAGGGCGGCCGCTGTCGGTGGAGCCTCGCATGCTGTGCTTGGGGGTCACATCGCCAGGATGAATCGGAGTGAAGGAGAGTTTGTGCTCGCTGAAGCTGCCATTTCCGAAGGGGCGGTTGGGCCATGGTGCTGAGTTGTCGTCAGAGAGGTTCACGCCGCTGTCGTTCCAGGGATTGCGATCTGCATTAAAGCTGCGAGTCGACTCAATAGAGATGAGAGAAGACTTCGAGACGTTGCCGGAGCCGTTCTTGAAGACGGAGCCAGCGGGAGAGTGAGAGCTGTTCTTGCGGCGATCCAAGAAAGAAGTGATGGATCCCATGCTGCCAGGCTTTCTAATTTTATCGAGTAGAGTGGTACGTTCGCGTGCAGCGTCATTACCAAAAGACGTCT
This sequence comes from Cyclaneusma minus, assembly GCA_037179335.1. NCBI lineage: Eukaryota > Fungi > Ascomycota > Leotiomycetes > Marthamycetales > Marthamycetaceae > Cyclaneusma > Cyclaneusma minus. Next base: position 1,029,249 of record JAKZHN010000013.1, read on the forward strand.
TGATGGGAGAGTCGGTCGAGATTGGTGCAGGTGCATGCTGCAAGAGCTTCGAGTTGAAAAACTTGTAAGTGTCTTCGAACGTGTCGGACTTGGGGCGAGAAGGAGCGCCTTTCACAATGCTAGTGTCAATGTTCTTGGAGGCAAGCTCGGAGATCAAGGACTCGATAGCGTCGCTCACTCCACCCTGGTTGTTACGAGTGAACGTCCAGAGCAGAGTGATTGTGGATTCACCACCTTCAGCCTTGATACCGACATCTTTCTTGACCTGCACATCAAAGTTCTGCGCTTTGAGCTTGGGAACGAAGTCCTTCTTGAAGTCCTGGGACTCGAAGTAGGCGATAAGTTCGGGAGAGCTTAGGAGCTGAAGCTCATGGTTCGAAGGAACCATTCCCTAGCAAATCTGTTAGACTTGAGTTCAATACAATCGACGGAACAAACCTACCAAGAACTCATCCACGCACTGCGGCACCTGCCATTCAGGACCAGAGACTGTGATGTCATCGGTAGCCTGCTCGGTGCTCGGGAAGATGATCTTGCAGTTCCACTTCTTCTCCATACTTTCGAGGTCTGGTAGACGAATAAGCAGCTGGCGGTGGTACAAACGGTCCACAGGGACAGTTTGCGTAGTGAACTCCGAGTCGGCGCGATCGACGAGCTCGAGAATTTCGGATTTGACCAACTCCAAGCTCTGAGCGTTGCGAGCTGGGGTACGGCAAACAACATTGTCCACCTTCAGGTCATCATCCTCTCGGCCAATGCTACCGCGCTCGATGGCGTTGGAAAACTTGACGAAGACGGAGTGCTTCTTCATGATACGCTGGATATGCTGTCCACCAATACCGATGATGCGCTTGTGGTATTGGTCAGGAACGTGGAATGAGATGGAAGCTGGCATCTCTTGCTCGACCAGGGAAAGACCGTTCTTCAAGCACTCATAATTGGTGCTACAGACGTCAATGTTGAAGTCGTATTCGTTGAAGCCGTCAAATATGATTTGGACGCTGCCTAGAGTAGATGTTAGCAGAAGTAGTGAAAGAAGATACAAATTGTCTTACTCTGGCCCATAATCTTGTTGATCTTGCCGTTCTTCTTGCCGCTGACGAACTCCTTATGCTCGTTTGCGAGCTCAAGCTTCACTCGGATCGTGTATCCCGTCCGGGTAAGAAATCGAATGTCAGAAAGCACCATCAAGGCCAACTTGACAGAATCGTCGGAGCCGGTGAGGGTAAAAGTCAACTTGTCGAAGCAGACCTCGGCGTCAGAGTTGGCACAAACATCTGATAGCATAGTTCGGATATCAGCAGGCGATGGACGCATTCCGTCGGGATGCGTAATTTGCCAAGATGCCGTGTAGAACTGGCTGGTCAATGCCATGACGTCGCGAATGCTCCTCTCTACATGGAGACCCTCGAGACCCTGAATCCGCAGGACGTTCAACTGGGAGCCGAGCTGCGGAAACTGGATGAAAGTTCCGTTCGTCTCCATGATTTTGCGGATTTTGTCAAGTCTACCAAGGAGGATGCTATCCAGTTTCGGTGGTGTGACAACGGTTGGCTTCGCAAAGAGTCTTAAAGGAGTGACGAAGTCGTGGATCTTCTGCTTTGCCATGTGGATGTTGTGCTCGCTTTCGCCGGTAATCAAGATCTCGTCGGGGTTGCGAGCATTGGCACCAGGAGGCACATAACGGAAGGTCTTCGCAAATGGAGTCGGGAAGTAGATGGCGGTATTTGTGGCAGCCTCAATCAACTTGATATGTTTCCTTGCTCGACCACAGAGGACGGTGTGTAATGACAGTTCCAGTCTCATGGCATCAACGGCGCGGCCCAGCTATGACGGAGTTAGTAAGATTCGACAGAGATTCTATAGCATGTAGTAATATACTGACCAGTCTGTCGATGAAGATCAGAATCCTCGTCTTGGCATGCTCAGCACTCGCCATGTCTCCATAGATGGCGAAGCGGAATCTGCGGTCCTCTCCAACTTCGAGGGAATCGTTGGAACTCGAGGCAGCTGTGCTGGGTTTCGGACCCAGAAAGAAGATGTCGACGCCGCAGAAAGCAGCGACTTCGTCGAGGTAATGGACAACATGTGCCTTGACCTTGATATCCCCGTCCTGCATGTCAATAGCGAGGTTCACGTCGATATCTACCACGGCACATCGCTAAATAGTATTAGCACGGGCAGCATACATCTACATGGGCTCAGAGAAGGCTCACAAGTGCTAGCGGAGTCTCGTTCAATATCCTCTCCCGAGTCTTATGGACCAGCTCGGGTAAGCCGGAAAGGCAGACATTGACGACCTGTCCCTTGACGCGTTTCGGCTCGGACGACTTCACGTAGGCCTCGATGGGTAACGGGCTGTTGGTGATATCTTTGCACAGGGCGCGGAGTTGCATGACATTCTGCTGGTGGACGGGCAGCTCGTAGATGTGCACGTCATCGGGGGCGCTCTCGGGATGGGTCCATCTGAGCACGGCATCGCTTGTGCCGTAGACGATGTCCTCGGTGTTGGGGCCGGGCAGGTCGGAGGCGAAGGGCACGTTGAAGGAGTAGTGGATGGTGGAGTCCTGGGCGGACGGCGGCATTTGGGCTGGGTGTTGAGGCTTTGGGTGCGGCATCTGCGTCGCCAGATGCATGTTGGGCCTGCCCATGCCGAAGCCGGCAGGCGCCATTCGCTCCGACCAGTGCCGCATGTTTAACTTGTTCATGGTGGCAGAGGTGCTGTGGTGACAGCGAGCGGGAGATGGGGGGGAGGTTCGAAGTGTGCGGATCGCTTCGGTCGAGTTGTCGTGTGTCTGCGGATGGCAGCTCTGGCCTGTCGGACTGAAAGCGGGTGGTGGATCGCCTTTGGCAGCAGCCGACTGGACACCTGAGCGAGCGCGGGTCCGGCTAAGCCTCCCTGGTCCGCGATTGACACGCTCGCGAGTTATTCTTGGGACTGCGGCTCGCGGTGTCTGTTGTAGATGCGTGTGCCTCCGCGATGACTTGGGATGGACTGAGAGATGCTGAACTGGACGGCTTAGGGCGACTTGGGGATCAGGCCAGCATTGGCGAATGGAAAGTCTTGCTTCTGACGTCGCCAGCCTCGCTAAAAGCAGCGCGCGAGACACCGTCTTCGAGCGAGAAACACTGCACAAAGCCTCGACCAGCATGCGGCGATGAGAGGTAGGCTATGCAAGCTGTGCTAGCCAAATGCCACAGATATCGAGATGTGGAGAATATCAACATAGATGCCATCACCTCCCCCGGCCAATCACAACCGCCACCAACCGCTTTTGACATGCACGAAGATAGTGACTTTCATTTTTGACGCTATCGAACTACCATTCATGGGCTTCAACCTACTGGACTTGCTTATTACGAAATCTACGGAACCAAGCAGATGGCTGCTGTGACCCAACGGCGTTCGTGCCACCGTCTGCTCTTCAGCTTCTTTCTCCAATCCGTTTGCTGCGTTCCTCCAGCAGGGAACAGCCAACTTTCAAAGGATGACGAATTTCCGTTTCGATTACAAAATCTGTCATTTGCTTTTGGAAGTATCTAAACAATCGTGGGACACCTCCTCCCGCTAGTCCTCCCCCTCAAGTCCCTATCCATCAGAAAAGCCGTCAGCTCGCTGCTAAGTAGTCCCACATCCTGAGAACGTCTAGCCTAAATCCCTGAGAAACGTCGAGAAAACATCTCTCAGTCAAGCTTCCTCCACCGTCCTACTTTACACCACAGCAGATACAATCTCATCTGCCGCGAGACATTGCTGAAATCGGCTGGTGTGCGTGTTGCTGCTTGCCGCAGTACCACGTTACCTTCCCAAGCTGAATCAAACGGTCCTCCTAGTCCTTGCCAGCTCAATTACTTGTACAATTGCCAACAACTCTGAAACCTAGCTTTTGTCGTCTGAAGTCCATCACTGGTGTTAACCTTCACATCTGTCCCATATCATCTTCTCGTGCCATACGACTCCCCCATGGGCGAGTCCGGTGCACGTGACCGGATCTGCACGAAATCGCCTTCTGGCCCATCTGGTCTGCGACGAACAAACCCGTAAGTCATGCCCTCCTCAGGCGCCGGTCTGTATGCTTGTCGAGCAGGCGGCATCTGAGCCTCTTCCTGCTCATCGACGGGGCGCATACTGTATTCGCGAGCAGACCGCAGAGGAGCTTCTCGTCGCGGCTCCCCGAAGACACTCTGCTCCCTCATCTGCTCTCGTCGTGGCTCTGGTCGAACACTGTATTGTAGAAGGGAACCGGGCTGTAGAGTGTTCCGTTGCGAGTCCGGAACGACGCTGAAGCTGCGGGAGGGTGGCATCATTTCGCGGCCACTAACAGTTCTAGCACCGGGTTGGACACTGTACTCTCGTGTCGGCGCTTCTGAGCGCACGGTGGCTGGATCTCTCGACTCCTGTAATGGAGGCTCTCGGGTCTGGGGTTTGTAGAGCGGCACCTCGGGCCGAACACTTGACCTCATCGATATGTATTCGCGAGGCTCTCCGGGCCGTACGCTTGCCATCCTTGGGACGAATTGCCGCAGCTCAGGGGCCACATCATCGCGCCTCAAATGAGGCGGCATAGCGGACGCTCTGGAGACATATTCACGAGGGGGTTCATCTATCACCATCCTACGCTCAGGGGCTCTGACCTGTACATACTCTGGCCCCTCTAGATAGTCTCTAGGTTGCATAGAGTATTCGCGTTGCCTGTATGCTCGATAATCGCCGGCCCGCTCTGGCTGTACGTACATGGGCCGCGATACTGTATCTGCGTAGTCCACGTAGCGGGGAGCCGAAGAGCTGTAAACAGCACGACCATCGTCATCGAGAAGAACTGGTGCCTGTCTGCTCCCAGATACAGTCCTCAACGGTGCCCGTTCGTAAAGGAACTCTTCATCGGCAGCTCGGACTGGTGCGACAGATTGTCTGGAAATTGCTGGGGGCGCCGCTTCGTAGTATTCACGGCCATACGCGTCCACTACAATTCGGCGGGGAGCCGCTCGGGGAGGAGGGGCCATCATGACCGAAGGAGCTCTCTCTCGATAAACAGGCGACCGAGAGCGGGAGGACCGTGGGCGCATAGTTCTCGGTCCAGCAGCTTCAGCTGTTCTCACTCCGTAAGCAGGGGCAAAGCTAGACTCGGGGGCTCGGGAAGCGGCTCTGGAGACAGCTCTTGGTGGCATCGTTTCAGCTGGCGAATATGGATTTGTGTACGGTATTGGTGACCTGGGACCTCGAATTTGTTCATAGCTAGAAACGTATTGGGGCTCGCGTATAACGCGACGGTATTCGGGTTCAACAACTTCGTATGGCGGATTCCTCCTTGCAGCAAGCTCACGATCATCAACCATGGGTATGGGTCTACCATCTTGATCATAGTGTGTGGTCGCAAGGCGTTCCGAACGGCGCACTGGTCGGGGTTCTTCTTGGCGGGGATCATCGTAGTTGAGCTCAGCTGTGGCTTTTGCTTCTCGTCTTTGTCGTTTCGTAGGTCTCGGTATGCGAGCAGTACGGAGTGGCGAGGGCGACTTGGGTTCTTCCTTGATGTAGGGAGAATCTGAGCGATCGGCATTGGCAGGTTGGTTACCATCGGACTTCCGTCCCCTCTTCTTCTTCTTGCCCTTTTGCTTCCCACCTTTCTTGCCTCCTTTTGGCGAGCTTTCCGGGCTAGAAACCTCAGAGGCTTGCTGTAAGGCGGACACTTGAGCTGACCTTGGACCTTCTACCGGATCGGGCTGTTGAGTAGTGGGAGGATTTCTCGTGGCTAAAGACGATACGCGTGCTGGCTGCGGTGCTACAGGGGCTAGATCTGTTGCATTGGCACGAATGAGTGGAGAAGCAGGCTCACCACGTGTTCCACGAGTATTGCCTCCAATTGGGTCCTGCTAGTTTCAAAAATGAGCAACTTATCAAAAAAGACAAGGTCTGTCGGCGTTTCCAGGAAATGACTTACATTGGATCCAAAGGAGTCTTCTTCTGTCGATTCCGAGCTCGATATGGTGATGCCCGTCGGCTTAGCTGCTACCTTGCTGCTCATATCTTGGGCCACAGTCTGGGGGCGTGGTGGTACTTCGGGTTCAGCAGGAAGTGGTTGCTTCTGAGTTTGGCCCTGCGATCCCGCAGGAACTGGGACAGACTCGACTCTGCTACTGGATCGTACACCACCTTGCGAAGCAGTGCGATCTGTGTTAGTGACAGGTTGAGTAAGCTGCGCACTAACTGGTACTAAATCAGGCAGTGGTATGGCCTCATCCGCCCTAGAACCTTGAGAGGTAGTGCTTTTCTCAGGGGTATCATGCTGACTGGAATAGAAAGTATTCTCATCAAAAGAATCACTTGCCGACACGTGAGCAGCAACTTCTGCTTCAGCTTCAGCCTCAGCAGCGGACGTAGGCTTGACAAGTGTGAGAGCAATAGAAAGAACATCTGAGAGGTCAAAATCAGGAAGAGATTCAGAGAGCATCAGTGCCATTCTCGAAGTTTGACGACGCTGTTCAATCTGTTCCCGCAATGCTCTCTCAAGACGCTGCCTTGAAAGTTGTATCTCCGCCTTGATCAAGTCTTCCGACTTCTCAAGCAGGATGGGGTTGATTTCTGACTTGGGTAGCTTCGACTGCAAAGAAACCAGTTGCTCGGCCTGTTCCACAGTATGGGGGACACCATTGCGCGATGTACCATTGCTGTGAGCGCCGAGATGGCTGGTGGCCGAAACTGCGCGCGATGATGCGAACGAGTTGTTGCTGCGTGCTGCGCTGTTCAGCTTGCCGACCAGATTGTCTGGCACCTTGATCCGCGGATGAGTGCCCGAGAGAACAGTGTCGCGAAAGTGTACAATCTTCTCGCATTCCCGAATTTCGCGCAGTTCTGCTGCCGTCAGCCCTGGAGCGCTCGCCGAGGACATGACGCGAGCCATGCTCATCTTGACGGAAAAAGCCAAGGTAGAAGTAGTCGATGCTGCAGATGTGCAAGAAAGCGCTGCCGGTTCAGTGGCAGCGTGGTGCCGAAAAGAGCGACGAGGGTGAAATGTGTTGAAGTGTCGAGAAATCAGGAAACGCGGGTTCCGAAGATCGAGATCCGGAATACTGGAGCGGGAAGCCGGCGGGCGCTAGGCAGAACTATTGATCCGGCGCCTGAATTGGCCAACCCATTCTGTGCAGGCAGTTTCGCACGCTTCCTGCGATAGTATCGGGATTGTTTCTAATTACCTGGGTTGGCCTTGATTTTAGGATTGTTTTTGTTCACGAGCATTACACATCCAAATTGCGTCAAGAACGGCATGGTTCACTCGTCCGAAGCCGGCTAGGCCCGATCCGAAAGTAGCCCATCAGCGCACAAGGCCCATCATTTTATTTGACTTCGATCGTGAACGGCATAGAGTCAGTGACAGGCATCCTCTAGAACTGGCTTGCATTTCATATTCAAATCTGTCGTAAATTAGATCGGCCCTAAAGACTGAAATATCACAACAAGCTACAAACATCAGTTGATCGAAGTGTTGATAAATGTCAGTTTGCCCCTCGCAGAACCCCCTTCTTTCAACGCTGGTCGAACTCTCCCGTTTATCCCACAGTACAGCTCGTCGAACCAGAGTTGTGTACCACCCGCCGCGCTTTCACTCAGGAATTCAGGTTAAGAAGGTGTGTGGTCCGCTGCTGGCTTTAGCTGCTGATGTTCCTGCGAAGCGAAAAAACTAACCCTTCGTTCCGTGACAGTTTTCCAACATGAATCTGTCCTACACCAAGATGGGTGATGCAAGCGGCGAAGAGGCGCCGGCCAAGCCTGACTCCCGGCCTGTCTTCTTCTTCGATATTGACAACTGCGTATGTATTGAAACCTTTTGACTGATTTGAAGGAGTAACTAACACTAGGAAATAGCTATATTCCAAAAGCCTAAAGATCCACGATCACATGTCCAAGTTGCTCGACAAATACTTGTAAGAGCACTCAAGCAAAAGTCACAAGTGCACAATATTGACAACATCCCAGCATGGAACACCTCCAGCTCACCGAAGCAGACGCCTTCAAGCTGCACCAAGAATACTACAAAACCTACGGTCTCGCCATCGAAGGCCTAGTCCGCCACCACAAAATCGACCCCCTAGAATACAACCGCAAAGTCGACGACGCGATCCCCCTCGACTCCATCATCTTCCCCTCGCCCTCCCTCCGCGCTCTTCTTGAAGACATCGATGTCTCGAAAGTCAAGCTGTGGCTGTTCACCAATGCGTATAAGACGCATGGTAACAGAGTGGTGAAATTGCTGCAAGTTGATGATCTGTTTGAGGGAATGACGTATTGTGATTATGCCCAGGATCCGATTATTTGTAAGCCGCATGAGAAGATGTTTGGGAAGGCGATGGAGGAGGCAGGTGTGAGGGAGATGGGGGAATGTTATTTCGTGGGTAAGTTGGGAATGATATGTGCTTGTTTGATGGAGATGTGATGCTGATGTTTGTGAAGATGACTCGGCGCTGAATTGTAGTGCAGCGATGAAGCTGGGATGGAACGCGGTGCATCGGTTGGAAGATGACGAGACGCTGCCGGAGAAGCAGGCTTGCAAGTTCCAGATACGCCATCTTGAGGAGCTGCGGAATGTTTTCCCTCAGTTCTTCAAGTCGCGTGCGAACGCAGAAGCATCGAATCTATGATATTCCGGGATAGAGAAGACTAGGAGTATCGGAGTCGGACCGGAAGCTTGTGTTGATGCACAGTCGTAGAGGGCATATCAGGAGTCAACAGACGGCGGGAGCTGTATCTATCTCTCCGATTCTAGAAGCAAGATGAAGTCGCATGTCAATATGGCCGAAGTTCGTGATTAGCCCGTGATGGATCTCGTCAGTTCAGAAAAGGCCATCGGTCCATGTAGAACTCCATAAAGGGGCTCAGAGTCCGTCGCCCCTTCACGGCCGTTTGACATTCCGAATAACCTCTTCCAAGCTCGCCAACACCACCTCCCTCTCCTTAACCGCCTCGCTCCTCGTCTCCTCAGCCTTCTTCAGTTCCTCCTCCAACTCCTGTATCCGCCTCTCCTGATCCTCCTCACTATGCGTCAACCCCGGCAGCTTGTCAATCAAAAACTCAATCTGCTGTTCGCGAATTATGAGATCCTGAGCAAGCTCCCGCTGGCCGGCTTTGAATGCATCTGCAGGGTAGGGATCAACTGCACCGTCCACGTTTGTTAGCACAGGGTTTCGGGTACAAGTGTTGTGGGCAGAGGTTCTGGAAGCATACGCTCGTCGGTATCCAGCTTCACCTCGCGCACTTTGTCGGTGCTGCTCACGGGCTGGAGATCGTGGTGCTTGTGGATGAAATGCAGTGATGCGACAAACTGATGTGCTAGCTGCAATGAATTAGCATGGGGAGTGCAGACGGGTGGAATGTATATGCATACCTGGTCGACAGCATCTTGGAGCTGCGTAAGTCGATCTGCCATTGCGACAATTGTAAGTTCTTTTGCTTGTTCTTGGGTTAGTTGACTATTGAAGATGCTTGTTTGCGACGAGGCTGAGATCTGGGGTCGAACATGGAGGCTCAAGGCCTGCCGATCATATTCCTTTAAAGTTAGACTAGCTTCGCTCCTGGCGGCCGGGATCCGCGTTTAGCGCCTACTCCTATCAAAAGCGCGTCTGGTCCCAAACTTCAAAAGCACCTGAAACCTCAACTCTCACGATCCCGAATCGGGAGACCCAGACTCCCGGGTCCCTGCAAACCGCAAACGAACCGCAGCACATCAGCCGGACGATCGATCGGATTGATGGGCGACTAAGACAAACTTTACATGAGAGGCAACGCAGCCTTGCGGCGAGTGACAAGATGCCGCTTCTCGCTGCAGCATCGACTCTTCAGCACCTCAGCCGCCCTCAAATACCCTGAACCGCCATCCACCAACCACTGCGATCTCCAAAGCTTTCTGGAATATGCATCCAGCGACCAGGCCGGCCGCAACTATGTGCGCAGCACCGTATATGCGGGCACTCACTACGAATACACCGTACAGTCCGCTCTCCAACGTCTCGGTCTCTCACTGCAGCGTGTAGGAAAGGTTTCAGACTATGGGATTGATCTGGTAGGCACTTGGCCTCTTCCCACATCGAAAGTTCCAAAGAAGGTGCTGGTGCAATGCAAAGCGCATGCCGAGAAGCTCCATCCGAGCGTAGCGCGAGAGCTGGAAGGTGCGTTTGTGGGCGCGCCGCCGGGGTGGAGGAGCGAGGGGGTGCTGGCGCTGCTGGTTACGTGTGGGGTGTCGACAAAGGGCGTGAGAGAGGCGCTGGGGAGGAGTAGGTGGCCGATGGGCTTTCTTTGCTGCACGAAGGAAGGGAAGGTGCTGCAGTTCCTCTGGAACAGGCGGGCTGAGGAGGACGGTTTGCTGGGACTGGAGGTTGGCTTGAGGTATGGGGGCAGCGAGAAGGAGGAGGATAGGGAAATTGTGCTAAGCTGGAGGGGGAAACCGTTTCCGCCACCGGAGAGAAAGAGACGGAAGAGGAAAGCGTTTGATGGTTTGATGGAGATATAATCAAACAGAGGCACGTGATGTGCGGTTCTACGAACGATGGCATTCGGTTGTCATATAAAGTCAAGGCGAGGTTCTCTCATTGCTTGGGTTCCATTCGTCCCTGCCTATTGGAAGCTTCTCCGGACGCTCTTTCCAGTCTATACCGGATTTCCAGACCGAGTACTTGGTCCTCTTTGCCCCTGCCTCGAGCTGTCACCAGAGCTCCCTGAAGTCTTTATAGAACTACGACCTTCTTAAGTCTTTGGACTTCAATCTATACCGTGCCTGCCATCACCAGAAAAACCGATCAATCCACAACTGCTAATCGTCCACCTCCAACCCCCTCGCGAGCACTACCGCAACAGTCCCTCTCAACCCCCAATGTGCCATCAAGTCCAACGTATCTACGACTGCGGCCACCCCGGCCCCTCCGAGCGCATAACCTGCACGACCCCCAAACCCGAATGCCTCAGCGTCTTCCTCAAGCAAGTTCTCGAAAACGCTCACGGCTGCTGTCAAGTGCGTTCTCAACCATCTCCCTATCCTTTGGTCATTCGTCCGGACTGACAGATTGGCTAGTATTGTCAATCAGCATCCTGCGCCGCCCGAGATTCCGACGACGAGGATCGCCATTCAATGGGTAGCTTTGCCCCTCTCGTCTTCCGTTCTTCTTTGCTTTCGAGTTCTGCTGGGATGAGTGCTGAGCATCGGAATTCAAGATCCGCAGAGTTGAGACGTATAGGGAGGGTATGGACGAGATCTGAGTGGGGTTGGGCGATACGGTGGGTGAGGAATTTGGTGTTGGGAGTTATTGCCAATTCGAGCGGATGGGGGTGGAAGGTGAAAGACCGCATGTTGAGCGAATGGGGAGCGAATGGTGGTGAATAGGGGATAATGTCGAAATACAAAGTCCCCGTTTGCGCAAGTAGAGGCAATGTGATTGTATAGTAGAATGCGCGGATGGTCACTGTCAGCGTTAACAAGAAATGTCAAGGAATACTAATTTCAAGTGCTAAGAGTAAAAGTTGGGGGAATCTTTTATACAATTTGAAATATACGATTTTGGGTAAAGGATCATGATGGAAGAAGTCAGTGTGGCTGTGGCGCTATTCTCAATCCGGCAGGTAACTATTTTCTGCGATTTTAAATTCCCAGACAGCGAATAGTGATTTAGCGATCCCCTGGTTTGAATCATCGTTCGCCATCTGTTAGATTCTTATTAATTACCTTCGCAAAGCATGAGACTTGGGAATGAGTCTGGAGAATGAGTTTGGATCATTGCGGATACTAAATCATCGCCTAGGTACTGGCAACTACCTAAGAAGAATACAAAGCCCAGAAGACGCCCGCCATTTGAAAGGAAACTTGTGAGTGAGACGTAAAGACGCCAGTCAGCCAATCCATGCCTATCTTTCCATTTCCCCATTCCATCCCATGCCCCAATACCCTATGCTAATATCACAGAAGCGTTTTAAGTCCCATGTTCAAAGACGTATGACTTAGTTGACGGGCAGAATGTGGACTTCCTCAGACTCGACATTAGCCTGCTGGTAAGTAGCCATCAACTTATCAAAGTCGCTGCCCAGCGCAAAGCGAAACTCGAGCATCAGGAGCACAGCAGCAGAGATGGTGATCAAGAACTGCACAGCTCCAACCTTGGCGTAGAGCTTCAGGAGACGGATGCGCGAGCCCCATCCGAAAGTGCTCCAGGCATCGAGAATGCCAACGACACCACTGCCTCCGGCACTCTCGGCTACGAACTTGCCGTTGAAGCTGCGGTCGAAGGGAACGACAGTCTCAGTCTCTTCGGGGAGTAGAGAGGCCTCGACACGCTTGAGGGTGACGGTGGCGGGGATGAGAACGAGGAGCGAAACGCCGAGGGCGACGGCAATGACGGAGAACCACTTGAGGACTAGGACCTTCTTGGCACAAGCCGACATCTCGTGGACGGATTGAGGGGTCATGTCCTCCAAGTGGTAGGCGTTGGCAAGGTAAAGCGGCAGGTAGATGGAAAGCACCTGAGTCAAGCCGACAAGGGCGGTAGGAAGTGCAATCTTCTTGTAGACCTTGAAGCCAGGGAGACGTTGGAACAAGTTCTTGCCGTTGGGCTCTGAAATCATAATGTGTGTCCAGGCAACGCTGATAGGAGAAATGATGACCAAAGCTAAGACGTAGTCGGTAGCAAAGGGAAACATCATGACACCTAGGGTGGCTCGGACGATACGGGTAGCGAATTTGAGAACAATGTAGGCGGAGAGACCGCGGAATGCTGAAGAGCAGCCGGCTTGGGAGCGGAGATATTGAAGGGCCTTACGAGGGTTTGCGGTAAGCGGCTGTTGCTTCACGAGGAGAAGCTCCGGCTCGGCAATCTCGGTCTCCTTCTTCTCGTCGAGAGGTGCATCGGGGTCTTCGTTGACGACTTCGTAAGCGTAGGGAGCCGTTGGAGACTCGATCATGGTAAGGGTGGCGATGAGATTGCCATAGCTGTATCGAATCTGCGGAATCAAATGTCAGCAAGGGATATTGAAAACAATGTGCTATTAGCCAAATTAATGGAGATAACGCATGTCAGGAGAAATGCTCAGATATTCCAAGTAACCAGGGATATTCCAAGTAATCAAAGATGGTCCAGCTGATTAGGACTGATCCAAATCACTGGAACGCTCCCTCCGAACCACGCAAAACGATCCATGGAAATCATCGGATGTAAACGGGCAACCTGAAGATCGCAAGAAGGGTATGAAACGTATCAACAGTCAACACACATACCTGGAAGATCTTAATAGCAGCCAGGACAACAGTAGAGATCATAAGCGCCAGTCCCCAGTACGGCAAATGAACAGCATCATCATCCGGACCGGTCGAGCTTCCAACATGAAGTTTGGTGACAAACACATGCTGCTGGGCTTCGATTCCTCGACGGACGAGGCCATCGAAAGCTCCGATCATGATGGCGGCGTTCTTTCAATGAGTTTGAAGGAAAGTGAGGATCTGTCGATTTCGATTCGATGCTTGTTGTTTTGTAGAAAAGGTGAAATTGCAGGAAGCGTGTTGCGAAATGGCGGACAAAGGAGTGGTGAGGTTGTCTGGCGGAGGTTAAGGAGCGCGCTGACAGATGGTCGTCATGCAGCTGCCTACGGGGGAGCCTGCAAGTGGCGTAAAGCCGTAAGTCCGGACTCCGACTGCGCCACAAGCCTCTGGCTGTGATTGACAGGGGTTATTTATTTATGGACGCCACTACACCCCATTAGGCAGGCTTGGCTTTCTTTGTCCCTCCTTGGGAAAATCTGCGAAGTTCCGACTCTAGTGTGTGGGGTTACTGTAAGATCAAGAATTTGGTTATCAAGGTAAAGTGGGAACTCGAGCACAGCTTATTGTCATTCACGCAACTTGAATTCTGGATATTGACAGCAAATGCACAGTAAGCTCAAGTGTGGTGAGTGTATGGCCATATGCAGGCAGCAATATCAATACATCAGAAGTGGCAGAAGTACCAAAACATCAGAAGAACGCACACCAGCCAATGTACATGGCCGCCAGATTCTTGTGGTCCGTGGCCTGCTTGATCAGCTCATCGACATGACCCTCCACGCTCAACGGCACATTCTCTTTCTCCATCAGTCCCCGGATCTTCCGCTGCAGCAAATCCAACACCTCCTGGCCTGTTGTCGGCACGTCTTCGTGATGTCTCTTCTTGTCCTTCTTCGGCACCAGGTCCAGCGTCGGATCGTAGATGAAGGCTTCCATAATAGTCATCAGCGTTTCCTCGTATTGGCGCAGCAGTTTTAGCGTGAGCTCCGCCGATTTGCGGAACGGTCCTTCGTAGCCATAGACACCCATCGCATCGACCATGTTATGCGTGAGGCGGAAAGGTACCCTTTCTGCCTGCGTAAAGGTCTTGCCTTTGTCGAAGAGGCAATTGAAGTCAACGTGGAAAGTACCGCCATTTCCTTCTTCCAACAGAATATTCTCACCGTGGCGATCGCCCAGACCAAGGATCGTCCCAACCATAGACATGACGGCACAGGACCGAGTGTATTTAAGGCGCGCGTTGAACCAGGAAGAGGGTTCAGGGAATTGCACCACAAACCAGGAGTGGAGGACAGGCGGGAACGTCTTGAGACAGTTTTCGGTGAAGAAGTGGAGGTTGTCGTCGCTCTGTCTCGCCAGCTTCAGCCATTCTCCGATGGTCCCGTAGTTGGGATTGATGCCCATAGATTTGAATTTGGCGAGGATAATATCGCGAAGCGGGATGAGACCGTCGATCCATTCAATAGCACCGCACTCTTCGTTCAGAGGCGTCACGGCATACGTCTTGATGTAAAGTTGGCGCTTACTGGACTCGGCATCTCGTTTCAGAGACCGATTGATCATGCTGTTGAACTCCATCAGGCGTTGATCCTTTCGCAGGTCGTCCTTGGGCTTGCATAGGAGACCGTAGAGCTTCCCATCAGAACCTCGAGCCGTTAATTTGCGAGGTCTGGCGAGCGAGCTGAGAATGAGGACCTTGTCAAGGAAAGACTGCACCGTCACGACATCTCGAGAGAATGGTCTATGACCACCTTTGGCGCCGTCCGTGATGGTTGGTAAAGTCGCTGTCAGAACGCTCTCGACCGGCAGAGCCAGTTGACTCGGCATGCAAACCTTGGCATTGAAGGCAAGGTCGTTGGTAATACTAACAGACACTGTGCCCTTGTTTTGAAAATCACCAGCATTGCAAACACACAACAGCTCGTTAACAAGCCGCTCTCCGTTCTTTATCATGGCACGCATGTCTGGGTTGGAGGGGTCAGACTTCTTCGCCGTACGGAGCGTAGTTATAATGGCCGTACCCCGACTCTTGCGATCTTGTTGTGTGGAATTTGTGACTGCCAAAAGACTCCATAGGGCTTGCTGAGGATAAGTTGTCACAACCCTAGTAATGATATTCTGAAGGATCTTGTAAACTTCAGGGTTTGAGTGAGTGATCCGAGCCACTATCTGGGGTAAAGCCGTATACCACACGTAGGCCGGCAGCTTGGCAATGTACTTTTGGAGCTTGACGTGGATAAGAGTAAGCTGTTCTTTGCGCCTTTGGCCAATCCTCTTGACTTCTTCGCGTTGGTACTGACTACTATCGGGCTTCGCCTTGCTCGGCTGCTGTACCCGATTTCCAAGGTCAAGCCAGAGGGTGAGGACTCGAGGCAGAGTCTGGTAGATGTATTTCGTTCCCCAGCTCAAGGAACGAAGGTAATTTTCCATCACGAGCTTCGCCATTTCCCCGGTTTTATAGGTATCATGTTGGTCGATCCCAGGTAGAGCTCGGTGAGACTCCATAACTTTGTTGTAATATCTACCGAGGTAGTAATGTCCCTTCTCCCACTGCGCATGGGTTTTGGCAGCCAATTGGTATTGCGACCTGAGCTTGGCCGACTGGGTCTGTCCGGCGTTGTCGAGCCATTTAGCAAGCATAAGATGGGCCCTGGCAGTGAGTAGATTTTGCTGCTGTGCGGATTCCTCCTTCGAGAAACTTGCGGAATTGCTCGAGATCCCAGCGTTAGGTATGAGCGCATTCGACTTAATGGCACCGTCCAGACCCTGGATAGCTTTGCGGTGATGTCCTTCTTTCCACAGTAGCCGAGCATGCTCGATAGTCGCAGACTCGTCGCCAAGTTGCTTCGCATGCAAGACAGCATTGAGAGATTGATGCATCGCGTTGCCTTTGCGGGCTAGACGCGCGCTGGTAAGCCAAGCGGAAGCTATGTCAGACTTGCGGAAACAAGATCTGGGTCGTCAGTATGGAAGTTCTAAGCTGTTTACGGTTGGGACACTCACCCTGTCAGCTGCATAGCAGCACGACGAATGCCAAGCAGATATTGCTTATCATTCATGTAACTGCCAAGAACCTCGAGTCGCCCATCAAGAGCTTGCAGGGCTTCTCGACGATTGGGTTTGCCTTCCTCGCCTGCTTCCGCGATAATCTCTAGTTCAGTTAGAGCATGGAACTTCAACATTGTGTCATGACAGCCCGCAAGAGAGTTTGTTGTCGACAAAGATAGTGACTGAGCAGAATGCTCCCTCATTCTATCAATGGTTGACGAGAATAGCTGCCTGTCACCCTTTTGAAGTGCAAGAAGGGCTCGCCCAATGTTGACGTTGAAATGACCATCACTTTCAGCCGTAGAGAGCGAAATATATTTTTCAAGCGAGCTCCATCGTGCTGTCGCCCATGCCGCCTCGGTTGCAAATGGAAGGATATCTGAAATGGACGACTTCCGTTGCTGCATTCCTTCTACGTAGTTGAGTAGAACATCTGTTCAGATATTAGCATAGTGCCTTTCTGGAGGACCGCAAGGTGACTGACCGTGTTGACCGGACTCTTTCAAACATGTCAACAAGTTCAGCTGCACATCTGTATCATCAGGTGTTTCTGCTAGTTTCATCTCATACCAGCTCTGAGCAGTAGTCCAGCGTCCGGCCTTCCTGTGACCAACGACTTGCTGATCGATTTCGAGGACATGGAGGTGCGCAGAAATCCCTTCGATACCGTCTGGCTCATCTATCTGGGTGTATATCGTCTGCAAACGCTCGAGGAGAGGAGATGGCACTTCGGTCTTCTCGCTGCGGACTTGTCTGATGTGTTGTTCCCATTTGAGGAGAGCCCGGGAGTAAGATTTGCACTCCACAGCCCTGCCGGAAACCACCTCGGCGGGTATTGCTGAGAGGACCTGGTTGACACGTAGTATGTCGGTTTCAGGAGTAGAGAGATCACCTTCGGATGCCCGTGCCCTACTTGGAAGGTTCTGTCGGCTCTGAGACCATCGAGACATGTAATCTAGGACATGAAATATTGCCTATGCAAACAGAATCAGCGACTTGGAATAGTATGATAAAGAATGGCTATTATACCTCACTACATTGTCTCAGGTCCTCCCATTGTAAGTGAGTTAGTCCGTTAGTTTCCTGCGCGAGAACAGTCCTGAACTCCTGGCTGATCTGCTTTCGTTGCTTATCCGTTCCAGAAACCACCACATGAAGCAGGGCTATTGGCAGAAGATAACTTGCGATAGCATGATCTGTATTCTTGATGACTCTCCGTAGAGGTGGAAAGATGAGACTCGCATTTTGGTTGGACGGCTTATTGAGAAGGTCAATAGTGAATTTCTTGAGCCATGGAATGAACCGCCGTTCAGAACCAAATATCGGGTACTGCGCTTCCACGACCTGGTGATCCGTAACGGTATATGCAGAACTTAACAAAGGAGTGAGGGTAGCCTGCACCTGTTCGGGAAGACTGAGCCATTTGTTGTAGGGGTCGTCAGATGCGGAGTGGTCTCCGGGCTTCGAGCGCTGGGAACATGCCGAGCTAAGGCCGCAAGCTTTGAGAAGTTCCTGAATGGCGTAGGATAGGAATCCTTGGGCTTTGGAGCTGGTAGCTGACAAGAACGACTTTAGAAGAACGTGTTCAATGGTGAAGAGACAGAAATCAGTCGAGTCATCTGCTTGGTCAAAATTAGTCGTGACAAGGACCTCTTTCCGCTCTCTCAAAGCTTCAACCCTATTCGAATCGAGACAGCCGATGAGCCCAATACATTCGGCTGAGAGACGAGCGATATTGACATTGCTGCTGTTGAACCTGACACAGGCATCGAGCACGTTGCGTGTAAGTTCGCCGACGATTTTGTCTGGTTGCTCGCTGACCGCAGATGCCTGGAGAAACGACTGGTGATTTCGTAGGTAAACAATCAGCTCTGTCAGGGCTTGAATGACCACACTTTCGTTTTCATGCTTCACTCTTGCACAGAAGAAGATGAATTCCTCCCGCATATCGGGAGTTCCTCTCAGTTCTTCCAGCCGGTTCTTGAACTCGCCCAACTCCTCGATAGAGGCGAGGGACGGTAGTACGTCAATTTTCCGCTCTATAACATCAGGGCGTTTGTCAAGCAGTGTCTGTATGATATTTATGGCTTGGTTCTCAGTGAGCCTGTCGAAACGGTTCCAGTACAGAATGATGATGGAGAAAGTAGCCTCCAGAATTGTCTCGACATCATCATCGGCAAGACTCCTTACCATGGTGGCCCAAGCGGAGAAGGCATCGGCCCTCAGTCCGTCCTGCGATAGGGAAGAGTGGAGACCGGCACATATCTGGTCTATGTCAGTAACGCCTGGAATCTCATTGGAGCTGGATCATATACCTGTGGCAAAGCAAGCCTGATGTAGCCTTTTCCTAACAGGACCATCTCACCCAAGCCCCTCAAACAGTATTGTCTTTCCATGATTGGTAGTTTTTGATCATTGATCTTCTCAAAAAAGGCGTTCAGTAAGGCTAGCACATGGGTCTCAAGGAACCTCCCAATCTGGTCGGTTCCCTTCCCGTGTGCCTTATCACCAGCGCTGACACACCGACTCGCAAGGAACTGAATGGCATGTCGGATCTAAGCAACAAGCTGGTTAGATGATGAGAAAGAGGGAATTTGGAGGGATAACTTACTCTTACTTTTTTGCTGTCATCTACCTCGCCGACAGCTTTGAGAAGCTCAAAAGCAATACCGATAGGCTCGGTCCTTATCCAGTCGACATCGCTCTGATTGAACCGAGGAGAAATGTTTCCTAGAACAGACACAATGTAACTTTCCATGTCAGGCCTTTCTTGCATCAGTAGCAGCGCCATGATCTGCGCCGTGTTCTTACTGTCCATGATGACTTGACACTCATCTTCGTCACCACGCAACTTCGAAATCCTGTGAACTATATTCTTCCGCCCCCTCAATACAAGGGAAGGCAAGGTGTAACTTTGCGTCTCCACCAGGAGAGCATCGACAGATATTCCGAGCAAGTCCGCCACATACTGAGCAATCTGTGGTCTTTTCTGGAGGTTTTCGACTGCCTTGACAGCAATGTTGCGCCAGAAAGGAGCAAACATCTGAGCAGGAGTGATCTTACATGCTGTCGATATGTTCAGAAGCTATAGCAGTCAGCCTAGGCCTCGATCTGTATTAAATTGCATCGAGCCTGTAGTAGACATACCTCATTGAATGCGAGAGCCGATATTATGGAGCTAGTATGACCAAGATATTCGACGAGGCGATGGAGCACGAGGTTGAGATTTGCGTCTTTTACGATTCTGCCAAGAGTCAGTCACCGTAGAATTGACGATGAGATACAACTTACCGGCCCATCTGTCCCCATGCAAGAACCGTGGTTTCCTGCAGATGCAACGGGTGCTTCTCCGCTAAGCGGTGCAAAACCTCTAGAGCATACTCGGTATTTGCAGCGGATACTTCAGACGGAGGTTGTGTTGCGATAAAGTAAGGAAGCGCTCGCCTATAAGAAGTCAGTCTCGGATGTATTTACTCTTGATACAGAAACACTCACCCGGCTGCAATCCGTAACTCGCGCAAAGAGCTCTTCAGAGAATGGAGGCACCATTCGCCTAGAGGCGAGGTTTTCAAGTTCAGGAACTCCAAGTCTCCGAAGTGGGCAGCAAATGACCTTAGACTAATCATGGCAAAAGCTCTGGGTCGTCGTGATTCCAAAAAGGCAGGAATCTTGATAACTTCTCGGAGGATCGAGATAACCTGGTCGCTGATGTTTGACACTTGCAGTTGCGATGGCTGTCCCAAGTCACAAGTAGAGCATCTCTGAGTGGTCATCACTCCTTTGGGATCGCGACCCACGCTCAATGCTCCTGCGCTTGCACATGCCATATACCCCAGATACCTCATGGCCCGACATTGATCGGGTTCGGATAGCTGCGGAAAGCAGGAACTACTTGAAGTCAGAAAGTGTAGAATGGATTGGGGCTGTACCACTCACGAAACCAACTGGCTCAGGCCTTCCAGATCTTCGGCACCTTGAGCTCCCAGAAGGCTGTATGTTACGTTGATGATGTCTATCAACAGCTTATTTTCTGGGCTCGAGATCTTACGGCGCTTGTTCGGTCTCGACTGTTCATCCGAAGAATTAGTTCTACCACGAGAGATGCTAAGTCCTTTCAACCTGCTCTCAAGCTCTGCGTGTTCAAACCCATCTTCAGGCTGTTTGAAATCACTCTGAGAGCACGAATCACGCAAAACAAGAATGCATTTCTATCGATCACGTAAGCCAGCATACAATTGTGGAAGATGATGGTGCCTACCTGCAAGTCCCGGGGAACAGAGGATGGATTATCATCATCCCCGGGCAGAAGCGCCAGAAGCAACGGCAAAAGTCGGCTCTGTATCGTTTGGCAGATCGAAGCATGCTGTCTTACAATTTCAGCGAGCCTGAGAAGACTACTACACAACGACAAAAGGAGGCTATCGGACATAGTGTTGAAGGAATCCAAAGCCTCAACCGTATCAATGGTCAGCTCTGCCAATACGAGATAGCCCTTGTCGAGAACCGTTTGGGGAAGGACCATCTTGATTGACAGTAGCGAAACGGCCATAGAGAGACTGTCCGAAAATACATCTGAGCTTCCGGATAGGCGTCTGAGAACGTAGTCGGATCTGTAGTCGATGTCCTGAAGCAGGATCAAGCTGTCGAAAACCGAGGACACATAATCTTGAAAAGCAGGAGTAGGACTGTATGCGCGTGCAGCTCTTTCCGTTATGCCACAAAGCAGACACAGGAGACCATGCGCATGGGCAAGCGCTGAGACAACGTCACGCAGATGGTAGTGACAGGATTCGGGCAGAGCAGAGTCGCCCGTCGTAGCATTACCGGGACCAGGATGGGAGAATTCCTGGACTGTTGCCGGAGGCAAAGCGATATTCACCTTGGAAGTGTCGGAGAGGGTGTGCAGGTTCAGCGATTCCATATGGGTCAAAGTGTCTAAAGACATAAGCAACTTTATTGACAGAGAATGGATCATACTCACAATCACAACACTCCCATAGATAGCGGAATATGACCATCTTGAGATTCCAGAGCTCAGTGGAACTCGACACGACATCAATGACGGCATAGAAGAAAGCATTGATCTTCTCTTGCACATCCTCGAAGCCTTTTCTGCCCACTAGAACCAGTATCTTTGGGAACAGCCAAAGCCACAGAGGCTGCTGTTGATAGCCAGCCGGGCCGTCATTTTCGGCTTCGGGTTTCTTCACGAGCACTTCCGGGACTTCTTCCACGATGGCACGTAGAAAAGCAAGTGGATCTGGGACCAGCAAAGACAGCTGCTTGTGCTGCTGGTCCGACGTAAACGGATTGTCCTTGGTAGCGGCTTTGAGAAACTCGTTGGCTATCAAGTGGATGCATTTGTGATAGGTGATGATCTTGGTCTCAAGGGGGCCATCTTCAAGATCTTGAGCACCATCCTCCGTCTGGCTAACATCATCAAGCAACTGTTGAAAGCCGTGGCGGTTTTCTCGCGCAGAACCTCTGTCGACGGCAGCGGCATTGTGGAGGAGCTGAGCAGCGAGAGTGGATGGAGGGACATCCGAAGGTCCTTTGGCCTGGCCAACAGTCGGTGCCATGGTAGACGGATGTGGATGTTGGTCCAGAGATCATTCCATGCTGTGGTTGATGTTCAATGATTTTAAATGAGACCTTCGCTATCGCAGTTAGGCTTTTGAGGATTGGGGGGAATCAAGTCCGAGCCTGAAAAGTCAACGAGGTCACATGTTCCAGGGCGAGCTCCACGGGTCCCCCAGAAATCCAGGCTGCCGCAGAGCGTACCTAAACACAGCGGTAGAATTGAATGCGGGCAGCAGACCCAGAGTGGAGCTTAAACAACTGCTGGACGTAGTGTAGAATCAAAGCTGGCGATGTTGACTGGAACCGAGACCACTTAGCACTTTGCAAATGCGGCCGGTGAATGCAATTGAGAGATTGCAGGTTGCATGGAAAACAGAGTGGGGAGGGAAAAAGAGAGGAGATGGCGGAAAGAAGATCAACAGACGGAGAACGCGACGGAGCCCAAGTTCGTTATCGCGTACTCACGTGCCCGCAATCAAGGTTTCGGACAGAGCCGGGCCGAAGGAGACCGAGAGTCCGCCGAGTTGCATCTTGGAGAATCGAGCCGGCTGTCGGTCACTTCATCATCTTTGCGACAGCACATCCCCTTTGAAGTGTTTTCTTGGACACGAACTTGTCAGCAAGTCTGACTCATCCTCTTCCGCAATGGCCGTCTTCCCTTCTCGCAAGTTTCGGCCGTCCAGCGAGACCAGCACTCTTGCTGCCCGCTATCGTTCTGCCCTGGCCAAGCATCCCTTCGCTCTGTTCGGTCTTCCTTTTATTGCCACCATGGTCGCCGGTTCCTTCTTCCTTACGCCAGCAACTGCCATCAGATACGAGAAGCATGACCGGAAAGTGAGGCAAATGAGCAAGGAGGAGCAGTTGGGCGTTGGTAAAGGCGGTCGCAAGGTGGATATGAAGGAGGAATACTACGTGTGTTGTGCCCTTGTTGAAGAAGTTCTAGGTCTCTGCACCTTGCTAACATTATGCCCTTCCAGAGATTGGCAGCTAAAGATCTAGACGATTGGGAACAACGACGAGTCAAACGCTTGCCCGGAGAGAACGACGGAATCCTATAAACATATGAAGATCGTACTGCCACGTCAAGTTCTGCCGAGCGGGCAGAGAAGTGTCGAAGTATAGACGCTGCGGAGAAATCCATCACTCAGCCCGCAGCTCACTAAAGGTTACCACTATCCAGTCATATGGACTGGGCAATAGGCATAGGAGGGAAGTGGACCGGGCAGGCTGGTGAGATGTCGAGAGTTGCTCTCAGGGGCTGAAAGTCTCCGAGCTCCCCTGACAGTTTTCGAGCCCGCAAGACCAAACTGGTGACTGGCACCCGAACAGGCTCCCAGAAAGGCGAGAATAACTGGCCTGACGTATTGAAACTTGAAGTCCTATCAATGGCAGTCCCCCAAATAACTCAAGCAATTCAATCTACATGTATCAAACTTAGTTCAACTTTCATGTGCCTATTATTCAAGAGACTGGTGTCCGCAGGGAACATAATTTGGTGGTGCTTGTCGGATAGGGATACCGTCACCGCCTTCGGCAGAATTGGACACCCGTAGTAGCTCTTGAGATACTCCAGAGATCTGAGCAACTGATTCAGCACAACTCGCAAGTCGGGCTCGAAGCATGGTCTGAGTTGTGCCAGAGTTGTTTGACATGGAACAACTATCTTCGAGCTCGAAAGTCACAGGTACGCCGTCGCTCTAAAGAAACAGCCCCGAATCATCCCCGCTGACCTTAGTAGTCGAATACTTCGACCCCCATGGAGTCTACCAGCTCCTTTCGTCTGGACTGCTGCCGCGCCTCCCTCTGCACAACCTCCACTGGGAGTCGCATTCAGGTCCACTGCGATCTATCAGCACCTTGCACGTCGACTTCGTCCCGAGCACCGACAACCTCTCTCAGATAAAGAGCCAGGAGTCGGGGAGGAGTGGCAGCGTCGACGATGGCGTCAAGACTCAACAACTGGGCCAGCCCGCCTCAGATAGGCCAGCTTCTAGCTCGGGCCCTGGGAAGACGGTGAAGGAACGACGCCATCAGATCCCTGGTTTGCGACAGACGCCTTACCTCAAAGTGCTCCTCCTGCGGTGCGACGATAACGATACATACAAGTCGCAGGCTCGCAAAGAAGTGCGCGAATGGATCAAGGAATATACTAATCCGTCCTCGAGTGCTTCAAAGACGAGCGCCCAGGAGAAGCACGATGCATTCGAGTGGCTCATCATTCATGTGGTTATACCGAACACCGCCGCGGCTACTCAGCCACGGACCAGCGGGAAATCTTCCTCCGAGGACAGTACTGCAGCGTCCCTAGCAGAGAAGTCGGGAATACGCTGGCGTGGTGGCGGCTCGACGACCATTCTGGAGAAGCTACGTGCCGACTTTAATGGTGCCTCGAAGGGCTCAGTCGATCGAATCGCCCAAGTCCGAATCGGTATCAACGATGTCCCCTATGACATACTCCCAAGGGTCGTTCCCGCAATCCCCGGATCGTACACCGAATCGCCTCAAGACAACGAGGCTTCATGGCAAGACCTGATGAGCAAATTGAAGATGCTTATTCTTTCTTCTTTCGATTCACGTGTCAGTCAGTACGAAGAGGATATCAAGGAAAAAGATTCCCAAAGAACACTTCCTGGTTGGAACTTCTGCACGTTTTTTGTTCTGAAAGAAGGCCTAGCAAGGGGATTTGAGAATGTGGGTCTAGTGGAAGATGCACTCGTAGGATACGACGAGTTATCTGTCGGACTTGATGCTATTATTCGAGAGCAGGCTTCTGACACTTCGGCCACCGCACCTGGGGGTTCTTTCTTGCCATATACCGATCGTTTGAAGCGTCAGGTCGACCAGGCCCTCGCGGGTGCCAGACAGCGAGGGACTTCTGACAATTCGGCCTCTGCCGCCACTTTCCCGCACGATGACCCGGACGAAATTATATTGAGTTCGTCTCGAAAGCCGTATCGAGAACTGATATTGTCGAATGACGTATCAGTGTTTGATTTTCGGTGCTACATTTTTGCTCGTCAAGTATCACTTTTGCTCCGGATGGGTAATGCCTGGTCTTCCCGAGAAGAGCTTCTGGCAAAGCTGAAAGAGCAGCGAGAAGCAAGTTTACAAGGTGTTGCAGCACGCCAGCCGCCTGAGCAGAGCTCAGATGAAGCAGAAGACCTAACAATGTTGGCCGAGATATGCCGTCGGTCCCTGGATTTCATTGCCTCTATATCTCGCATTATGCGTGAAGATATTCGAGCTTCTCAGTCAGCGAGGAGGTCGTCAAATGGGGGACCCGGATCAGCCAACTCATCCAATGACACACCATACGATCCACTGCTGGAGCAAGTTATTGACAACGTCGTTTCCTCGTTCACATTTTCAGTAGCACAGCAGATATTAGCCCAGACTTCGACGAAATCACTACCAATACCGCCATCTACGCTTAGCCCCGTGAGCGGCACTTTCCCTCCCGGTGGGCACGAGCCTAAAGCCGCTATTCCGGAGCCCAAGACAATGATGCATCCAGCTCGAACCACTTCCTTGTCTCTCCACCCACCAGTAACCAGCCCAGGACTCTTTCCTGGGGGTAGAAGTACGAGCATGCCAGGTCCAAACAATGGACCGAATGCTCCGTCGCCGTACCTGAAAAATGGTTTAGAGAGTTTGGCATCTCACAGAGCCCATCTTTACATCTTGTCGAGAAGCGTTTTAGAGCATTTGGGTGATGTTAGGGATTGGACTGTGGGCTGGAGGCAAGTCCTGACCACTAACATGAAACCAGAAGCAGTGCTTGAAGATGTCAACCTGGGAGATGGAGAGGCCGGAAAGGATTCGTCTGCTCCACCGAGCACACCTCCTTTCCTGAATGGCATCGATAACCAGCTTCTCCGCGCAGCCTTGGCAAGCCTAGATGATTTCTATCGTCTCTACGAAACCTTGACGGATAAATCTCTCCGACATTCCACTGTTGCTGATCGGACGCAGTCCATGCAAACAAACATGGCCGAACTCGCAGTCCTCAAGTTTTACTTGCGTGATTATGCAGCAGCGGCGTCGTATTTCTACCGGATGACTCCTTTCTATGGGGAAGAAGGCTGGAGCCAGATCGAAATCAATATGCTAGTAATGTATGTCAAATGCCTTAAGGAACTCCAACGCAATGATGAGTATGTTCGCGTTACAGTCAAACTTCTGGCCAAAGGCGCCGCCAGAGAGAAAGAGAAGATCATTCGGAAAGCCGGTTTCAGAAAGTCCCAGATGACTAGTTTTGCGAACGAAGAAGTCGATCTGAAAGGCCATCTTTCCGATTTGATGTCCACTATAAAGGTACTGGAGCATGAAGTTTCAGTGAACATGACGAGCTTCTTCTCAAATATCGAAGTTGAGGCAACGCCTCGATACCACGACAGCCAAGATACGGTTGCTTTGCAACTTCAACTTCGGTACTTGCTTGAAGATGCTCTACACATCGACCGAGTAAGGGTTCGGATTGCGGCGATCGGTCCTTCTGCAGCCAAGGATATCTGGCTCGAGTCAAGAGAACCCCTTGACTTGACTCGGGGTATCGTGAGATTTCAAGTCGAGAGTAATGTAAGTAATATGCATTCAATGTCTAGACGAGTACTAATCAAGACAGGCTATAATTCCGGGCACTTATGTTGTCGACCAAGTATTGCTTCAGGCAGACAAACTGGTTCTGAAATACGAATATGACGAAGAGGAGACTGATCGCTCAAGCTCGGATGCGTTCCTCAAGTGCCCCAAGCTTCTGATTTACCAACGACCTGAAGCTTTAGACATCAAGCTCTTTGCGTCAAGATACATGCATCTCGACAAAAACAGATCCCTTGAGCTTGAGCTGTCATCTGGCTGGAATCAGATTCTGCGGGGCGAGTTGCATGTTCGGCCAGCAACGGCTGGTTTGCGATTGAAAACCGGGGAAGTTGAGGTCATCAATGGCTCCCTGGATATTTCACAAGATTCTCCTGCCGGTATTATAGAATTTGGTTCCTTCGGACGGTCGGAGAAGGTCAAGATCCGTATGCCTTTCAGTCTCGAGCGAGAGGTGAGCGAAGTGGCATTGAGATTGGAACTTTCTTACACCACGGAGGCGGGCACCTTTCAATATGCATCGAATCCTACGATGTCGATCTTGCTGCCTCTGGGTGTGAATGTTCAGGATATTTTCAAGCACAAGGCGCTCTTCTCCAGGTTTACGGTGACATCGTCTACCTCGAGCCCCCTGCGACTGCTTAGTTCAAGACTTGAAGACTCTGAAATGTTCGCCGCAACTAACGGAGGTAGGCTCACGTCGCCAGTTGTCGTGTTCCCAAGGCAGCCGGCCTCATTGCTTTACAGAATTGCGCACAAGTCCCAAAAAGATATCCAAGAAACTCAAAAGCGTCCAGGGAACAAGACGTCATTGTCCCTGGTTCTTCACTATATTTGCTTGGAAGAAGAGATAGACCAAGCAGTGACCCATGCGCTTTCTGATGCGCTGCGAGATACTCCCGTTCACCAATACAGCCGTCTGATAATCCCGGCTGTTCTGTTTCAACTCCACTCCCGCCTATCAAGTTACGACATGGAGCGCACAGCGCTTCTCAGCGAAGTCTCTACAGCATCTCTCGAATCGATCCGCTGGCGCGATATTTTCGCCGGCCTAGGCAAGTCACGCAACAACTCCGAAGCCGACACCTCATCACTCGTAGCACAATGGCTACAAGATTGGCAGGCCAAAACACCTGCCATTCCCCTCCTACCCATCGATCTCTCTCCAGAAGCGATATCGAGCAGCCGCTCAATCGTAATACCCGTCGATGTCCCCTCTGTAGACGTAGTATTCACAGCAGATCTCAAGCTCGACCCTGCCAGCTCATCAACAAACGACGCCAATACACTCATCCTGAACAAAGCCATACCCGCAACCTTGCATCTCAAATACACGCGCATCTGGGCAACCAACACATCGCGTCCCAACAACACAAGCCAAGATCTAGAATTCTTAGCCGAAATCTCCGCACCCACCGACACCTGGCTCGTTGGCGGACGGCGAAAAGCGCATTTCAAGATCCCCACCGCCATTTCTCCGTCTAACGATCAATCTGTGCAGAGCTTAAAGTTTCCGGTCTTGCTGATACCGTTGAAAGAAGGTTATTATCCATTTCCGCATGTGGAGATTAAGCCGGTGCCGGTGGCGAAGACGGATGCAGGAGCGGCAGGAGGAGCTGAGCCGCACATTGCTTGTGAGACGGATTTGAGGAATGCGGGGGAGGTGGTGAGGGTTGTGGGGGATGCGTGGAGGACGACGGTTAGTTTGGATGCGAGTGGGCCGCAGGGAGGGGCGTGGTTGTTGGAGTGTGAGAGGAGGGGGGAGAGTGGGGTAGTTGTTTGATGCAGTTTGTGGGAGTAACGAGGATGTTGGGTTTGTGGAATGGATGTGGATGTTTGTGGCCGAGGAAACTGTCTGTATATCTTGACTGCAGTGCTTTTAGATGGGCCAGATTCTGTGGCGGCTAGGTTATGGGGGGGTTTGAGTCTTAGGTGACAGAAGGCTGTCAATTCGTGTGCAGCTGGCAAGAACAAATCAACTAACACTCCATATGGCGACCTGTCACCTGTTGAAGCCGCAATCGATTGATTGGGGAGCTCAATGCTCATCCCAAGAGAATTGAAATGATATTGTGGGGTGAACAACGTCCAGACACTCTCTAACATCTGGAAGTAGCCATGCCGCCATGCGACATCTACATTCTCGGAGCTGAACCCACTTGTAAACGTGAATCCTTCACTCGAAGCTGGAACAAGTCGCTGAATGTAGCACAATCCGTCGCAGGTGAGGGCCGCTGTTGGAGTCCGAGAAATTTCAAATTTGGTGAAATTATGAATTCGAAAAGCGAACCCCGGACGACATTGAAGCTGACAGTTGTAGTGTCATTAAAATTCAAAATTGGACCAACCTCTTAGTCTTAGCACGAGCCTGAGTATTAAGAGCTGTAACTCGCAAGTGAAGGTGCCTACTACCCGAGAAAACGTTCTCACTCGACTTAATCGGGATTTGGGAACCACTTAACAGTCTAAGTTATTGGGGATGTTCTCGTTTCTGCATAGTACCTAGGCAAGTAGGAAGTTGGCGAAAGCGGAAAAAGTCACAAGTTCGATGGAGAGGTTGGAGAAAGCTCAAATTGCTGAACTGATAGGCGTCCTCTGTCTGAGATCAAGCTCCACATCCCGATTTTCACATTATCGATAGTTTGAAAAGCTAGATACAAGAAGAAAAGGCCGCCCCCAAATGCCGGTCCCCATAATGCTGTTGTACAATCCCATACGAGTGCTATGCGCTCGTCATCTTCCACTTTCCGGACGAAGTCGAGTCGATGACTTTCTTGCCCCCTCCCCCCTCCAGGCCCCGAAAACTACCAGAACCCAGACACCCCCCTCTCCCATTCATGCAAGTGAAAATAGCACAGCACCCACAACCACAGCCCCCATCACAGTGCCCATTCTTCCCGGCCTATACGCAGATCCTCCGACTCCTGCACTTGCCAATGTGGCACTCGCGCTCGCCGAGCTGCCTACTGCGGCTGCTGCCGAAGTTGCTTCGCTGCTAACAATGTAGTAGCTCGTCACTGTGCTGGGGCCCGGCATCATTGGCGTCGGCGAGGGCATAGTTGCAACGATAATGGAGGACGCGAGACCGGTAGACAAGGCAGCCTCGGTCATGGTACTGTTGCTGAAAGGCATCGGTAGAGCACTGCCTGATGGCGGCGCAGTGAAGCTCGTTGTGAGAGAAGAAGAGGTGGTTGTGGAGTTACTGTGCTGGACAGCAGCGGTCTGCGAAGCGGTCTGCGAAGCGGTGGTTGTGGAGTTGGTGAATGAGAGGCTTGAGAGGGAGAGGGTGGTTGTTGGGGGGAGAGAGGTGGACGTGGCGGCAGGACAGTCGGTCACTGTGCTGCCGCAGGAAAAGACGGTGGTCACGGATGTTTCGAGATCGGTGGTTACTGCGCAGACAGCGTGGTGGGCCAGGTAGCCTAGGAGGAGGAGCGTGCCTTGGAAGTACATTGCTGGGCAGCCGCGATTTCGGGTAGCTGCGATGAACCGTTTGAGGATTGTGGTGGAGGTCGCGGGATCGGTCTCGAGACAATAGGTAGACGAGTCTTGCAGAAAAGAGATCTCCTTTGGTATCGAGGAGCTTTCGAATAGGCTTGTCGGTTTGGAATGTGTCGAGACAGAAAAGTATCAGGCCGGCAGGTGGGAATAGAAAGGTCGCGCAGCGAGCTTGTTTGGTCTGAAGAGTTGTCGGAGCCAGGAATTTCGAAATGACGGCCGAGGCAGATCCCGTTTGCAACAGCGGATAGGTGCCCCTCAGGGTGACGACGAACTGCAGACGATGGTACAAGAGAGGGCTGCTGCGACGAAATGCTTCTCCAGATATCGGTGCGGTCCCACGTTACACTTCTCACGACAGGACTTCTCGCAAAGATAAGAAGGAAAGCTGCTGTGGACTGGCTTGCAGTGGCAGCGAACAGACGGGCGGCAGGGCGAAGAGAATGACGACGTTCAACGACGGCAGAGAAGGTAAAGTAAGGAGCGAAAGGGACGTCGGGGAATGGAGGAGATGGGCCTTACATTATGAAGAGAGATAGAAATGGCATGTTCAGGCTACCCCTACCGCGTTTCCTCCGGGGTTGAAACAGGTGGCAGCGGAAGGTCCGTTATTGGCAGTGCAGGCTCCGTTCCCCAGCGGCCTCGTCGTCGTGGGTTGGAGGAGGTTTGCGGCGATGTGGTTTCCAGCCCCTGACGATCGCCCCCTGTGCTTGTCGAGGTGGGGCACGGCGTTTGGGCCGCTGGTGTGCGACGAATCAGACGGCAGCGAGAGGCGTTTCAGTTGTGAGCACAAACGAGATGTTCTGGGAAGGAATGCGTGATGTCAAGCGCATATCTGCAAAACCCCCCTTGCTGCATGTCCGAAGGGGGAAAGTCGAGAAACGGTCGGTCTTCTTGGGCGTTTCCACAGCCTCTTTGCTTCAGCCGCGTGCACAATGCACACACAGCCTGCTTCGAGTCGTCGATAATCCACAGCTGACTTGATGATTGTTGAGCCGTTGATGAATGATGTTGCCGAAGTCTTAATTCAAGAGTCAGCTGATCCCCTCTACGACCTTCCCACTTCGCTCAGTTCGCTCTCGAATGCCGTGCGGCCGGAGAATATTCCTTCGTATTTTGATGAAGTCCGAATGCGACGGCATCAAATCCAAGGAAGAAGAGGCTCCGAGGCCTAGACTTTTGCTTCAATCCCCAACTCTCCCCTGCCGAGTCGTCATTTGGTTCGATGTGGGGATGGGTCGGCCCACTTAGATCTGAAGATCCATGGCCCACAGACCGCTTCTTCCAACGTCTCTCAACATCCCCATCACCGTCTTGCGCGGCCACCAAAACCGCACGGCCTCTCCTCTATTCATCGTACACAAGCAACAATGGGCATCCAGATGTGCGAATCGAAGCTGAGCTGCTCGACCACTTTGCAGCCTGTTCAACTTGCTAAGCGCATTGACTCGGCTTGACGAATCCTGGAACAGAGCCAAGGAGCGCGCATTGATAGTTGCAATGGTAAGATGATTATTGGATGATTGATCAGCTTCAGTCGCGCAGAAGTCTGCTTCGCGGAACCTCCATTTATCAATGTTTCGGCTCGCGTCATTCCGGATTTTTCAGAGCGCCAAAATTTCCGTGGTCTTGTTTCAGTTATATCTCGAAGTTTGGGGATACTATATAGTATTCCAAAGATACCTAGGCATGGGTACGGCCTCTTGTTTTCGGGCTGTCTTGTGGTTATCATCTTTCCCCAGCGGCGGCCTGGGCCTAACGGAGTGAGACTTTCTCTCGATAAATGTTTCAGCGCATTGATGGGGAAGAGCAGTTGCCGTCTCCGCAGATTCACGTTGGGACAGTTAACGGTCTTGACACAGTGGGGCCCCGTGGGAAGTCAGCGTGCAGCTTTGGCTGAACCTCTCTGTTTCTATCACCGCACTTGTAAGCATCGATATGCTATGTCGGCACATAGTATGCTGAGACTGGTAGGCCTATCAGTAGCCTACACTAACACCAGTTAAACAGATAGTCAGATACCAAAGATCATCGCACGAGACACACTCTTTGGGGGTAGAGAGAAATTTTCAATGTGTCTATGAGGTGGGGAGCAGGCAGCATTTTTCCTTCACCCAGCCGTGATCGTCAATCAGATATCTTCACTCCAACCTCTTTTCCTTCGTCGGTCCTTTCCTCCACTCTCCTTATGTGTCAGTCCGTCATGGCAGGAATCATCATAGAGTGGAATCAATTGTATTGACAGAGCCCTGCAGCTGTTGATATATCAGCTGTAGAAGCGCTAGCTACTCTAATCTAATAGGGCTTGTTCTCGAGTGAGGGCTGAGCTGCTTGGATTTTGGTTCTTGGATGCCGCGAAGCTTGGGACCTTGTAGTGGCGAGGCTGGCTTGCTGGAAAACGCTTCTTTCTGGTGTTGCCGGAGCTTGCAAAAGACAGGAGGGCTTGCGCTTGTTGTGGAGAAGCTTGCGCTGCTTGGTGAAAGTCGGGGTCGCTTGTGCGGAGGACAAAGAGGCTGTTTGGAGGGTGGCGTGCCTTAGAAAGGCAGCGATCGTGGTCCTTGAACCTTGGTGTTGATACTGGAGCCATCGACGGCAAAGCAGATCGTCTTTTGGAGAAGCCGAATTTACTGGTTGGGGATACAGTTACACCCAAAGAAAGTGTTTGTGCATCGGTGAGCAGCGTCGATAGGAACGTATGCCCCATTGCACCCGCCTTGATCACAGGCTGCCTTAGACGGACCACAATTGAAGCCGCATGGGCATCCTTTAGCTCTTCCATTTGTACACACTGGAAAAGGACCAATATCTGCAAGAACCCTTCCATTGCAATCCCCGGAACTGCAAGCCCCGTTGGGATAACCGCACTGGGCGTTGATTGTGGTGACAACTCCGAAAATGAGAACGGCGAGGAATTGGAACTGCATTTTTGGAAATAACAGGCCGTTTCTTTGGAGGTTGTCGAGTGGAAATGTTTTGAGATGAGGTATATCGAGTGGAGTTGTTTTGAAATGAGGCAAATGTGATGCGTTTCTTGTATTTTGTAATACGGAGATACTGGTAGAATGATACAAGCAAGAATGGTTTGATTGTAGAGACTTGATCGTGATAAAGAATCACTGCTGAGACAGCACTTTATACCAAATTCCCATCATGCCTTCTACTCCAGACAGGCAGAGTTGTCATAAGTGGGAAATGGGAATCTTTCGCATTGACTTTTCCAAGGCATTAGCCGGGTCGGGATTCTCGGGAAAGTAAGTTTGGTTACCTTAACTCCCGCGTACGTTTTCTCGAAATCGGAAGATCTTTGGTATCCATTGGCCTGGCTATTGAAAAACGTGTTTCAATACCAAGCCGAGAGAAACTCTCAATGCGAAGTCGAGAGAAAATATGAGTATAGGAAGGCATCCAAAAGTCAATTCATACTTGTTCCTAAATTCAGTCTCACTCATCCACACACACACCGGAGAGACCGACACTCACCGAGGAGCCGCCACACCCCGCGTACATACTCTCGAAATGATACACCACCTTGTTCTTGGCGCTGCGAGGGAATATTGCGCAGGAAGTGTTGGGTTGCGTGATAAACGCGGACTGCAGAGGATATGCTGCGCTTTGCTGACAAGGCAACAGAGAGAGTTTGTGAGTGCAGGGCAGTAGAGTGGAATGGAGGGGAATGGAGGAGAGGGGAGTGGAGAGGGAGTGGAGGGGGGGCAGAGGGGGAGCAGAGGGGGAGTGGGCAAGGGGAGAGTGTGGT
Organism: Cyclaneusma minus; assembly: GCA_037179335.1. Lineage (NCBI taxonomy): Eukaryota > Fungi > Ascomycota > Leotiomycetes > Marthamycetales > Marthamycetaceae > Cyclaneusma > Cyclaneusma minus. The sequence continues at coordinate 1,063,014 of JAKZHN010000013.1, forward strand.
CCGACAGCGCAGACCGGTATCGCGGAAACGAAGGGGAGGGTGCCATCGCGCGTCCACGTTTGAGGCAGGCGACTTTCGGAGCATCCATTATGGTGGCCGGAAGCCTACTTCCCATTTCTGGGCAGAGACTGGGGTGGGTGACTGGGGAATGTGAAACCAGCCTCTGTAGCCTGCCTACGTGGGAATAACGTGGAGAAAAGAGAGTTGGGAGAGGAGCTTCTGCTTGGATTTATGCAAAATGGCACTGCAGGGAATCCGCGCTAGCGAGCCGAGCTACTAGCGTGTAAACAGCGGAGCGATATGTTTGCTGGCGTTTTTTCCGAGTTCTGAAGCCTTAGTGGTCAGGCACCCCGCAATAGCTCGAAGGATATACCGTAATTTCTTGTTATTTGTAGAAAGTAAAGTAGCGCGTTGTTAACTGCTCTGTCCTTATTCCTCAATATTGTATCTCTCGATCATCGATGATGGGACCTGCTCTCTACGATCACTGGGTTTCTTCAACTTACTACCTTACCCGGTGTGGTTCTTAAGTGCCTCGTTTGGTTTATTGAATTGCTTTTGCTAGTAGCCTAGTCCAGGTCATTCCTATTGATCTAGAAATTAGTAGATTGTAACAGGATATCGAGTCTTCCAGTCGTAAAATCAAGCCGCATACGAGCCTTTTAATTTGTCTTACTGAGTACCTACTTACTGATCTGCTTCTAACTAGGTCTTCAGAGGCAATTTTCTCTGTCAGAAGCTCTCAAAACGCTGTCGTGACAACTGGGTAGATCATCTACTGTTCCATTGTTCTTTTTCTTCAACTATAACGGGGGTTTTCTGTTGACTGTTCTCCACATACACTCAGACCCCGACTTCTGGCCATCAACGGTCATTATTAATTACTTTGCCTATTTCAAATATCAGTTTCTCGCCGTAACCTAGCCCGCAGCCCCTCAAGTACTTCGGCCTCGACCTCTGAGAGCATTATTCCTTGCGGCACAGACAAGCCCCTCCCACCCAGCACGATTTTTCCTGATTCCTCACTCTTCTCATCCTGGCCTGCCGCTGATGTCCTCCTTGTACTCGATTTCCTCGAACCGCTCCCACTTCCTCCGTCACCCTTTCCCCCCTTTCCTTCATCCTGTTTCCCCTTCTCCGGATCCCTGTCTGCTTTTCTAGCTTGGCCAACCTCCCCTCCCGTCCACCAATAGAGCGGAAATCTTCCCTGCAAGTTATCCACAATGCAGGCCACCGCACAGATGAGCACATTGCCCAGCAAGACCAATGCTATATAGAACCATCCTACGTCAACGACCTTGCTATCCGTAGCAGCTAACAGTGCTGTTGCGCCCGATGGCGGATGGATACAGCCCGTAAGACCCATAAAGACCGACGTACACGCTACTGCAAGACATCCTGCAAGCCAGGACAGCGAATGGAACTGGTGTTCGGGTGGGTTGGAATCAGGAAGGAGGAGGAAAATTTTCGTGATGGAGACTCCTATGATGGCGGCGGCGAGCTGCGAGATAAAGGTATTACGTGGTTGGGCGAAGGGGGAATATGGCGCCGTGTAGGAGAGGATTGCTGTTGCGCCCTATATGAGGCTATTAACCAATGTATTTTTGCGACTATCCAATCGGTAACTCAAGTTTGCAAGGAAGGAGAACAGAAGGAGAACAGAAGGAGAACCGCACCAAACTCCCAACAAACTCGGGTCCGCCGTATTTGGCAATGCCAGGAGCTCTGAAAACGGCAGCGACAACAGCGAGGCCGCTGAACGTACCGATGAAGGACCATAAGCTGATGATGACAGTGCCTGCGGGCCTCGGATCGTTGGCTCGATAACCTAGGAAATGGGAGATGGGACGCGGGAGGACATCGAGACGGTTGCGCGGGATATACGGATTCAGGTACTTGTCGATTTCGAAGTTGCAACGTGGGGATGAGGAGTCTGGCATCTTGGAAGTAGAATAGCTTCTACAGAAACAATGGAGAGGAAGGTGTAAGCAAGAATAGAGGACGACGAACAATTTGCCCTCACCAGAACGCAAAATGACCACGACAGAAGGAGAACAAAGCGGCACAGACGGTATATTAATCCGTCATCTCACCATCGACTGCCGGAGGTTTTCTTACGAGATGCTACAGAAACTTAACTATGACACAACAAATTGCAACTGGCTCAAGTAGTAGTGTTAGAGTGCCGACCCTCACGTGAGGTACGCGATGCCAATAATGGCATGGTCGTGACACAGAGAAATGCCTCTATTTTAGGTTTCTGGCTGGATGCCGCATCTGGTGCCGCTAGTCAAAGCTTGGGTTGTGGGGTGCGGATTCTACCCGTCCGGGGAAACCTGGAGAAATCCACCACTTCTGGCTGCGAATTGTTGACTAAATTATGATGTTTCTGCATCGGGAGTCTTGGTCTGATGTAATGATAATCCTTTTTCCACGGTGAATGAAGCGAAACTTCGTGGATATTGATTCCGCGAACTTGAGTCTATGGACGAGAAGAACACTACATGATGTCTTGCGCTAGATGTAGTTCTTGAGATGCCAACAACCTGACAAGGCAGCAGCATGAGTATTTTCCATAACGAAATAAAATAAGTAAAGATAAGAACAAAATTCACAAAGAGTTTTACTTAGATTTTCGGACTCACCTACCGTTCCAATCTTCGTGATTGACTCGTGCGAGGACTAATTCGGCAGCGGTGAGAAGCCAGTTCTAGAGTGCAATATTCACACTGGTTGTCTCGGTGTATTACAAACGTCTATCCCAATCATGTCTCCAGGCAAATGCTTCTAGTTGTGCATTTTTTGACTGAATACGAGCAGCATTGCAAACAGTTGAATGCGCATCACTGATACAGCAAGAAATTATGAAGAGGAACTTCAGAGTCTGATAACAGGTGCCAGATAAGAAATCCGAGCAGGCGGATAGCAATTGAAAACGTAGCTGCAAACGTGAAGTTCTTAGAGATGCACAAGGACTTCTCTTGCTGATCATAGCTGCGGGTTGCCGAGGTCCCTTGAAGTAATCAGAAGTGAGCGTGTAAATGGTAGTTCAGCTCGAGTCGGCTTTGTCAAGATCAAGTAGCACCCAAGCAGTAAAGACTTTGTTCTCCATGGTGCTCGCAGCTCGGCGCAGATGCGAAAAGAAAAGCTCGAGGTTAAGAGACGCGAATACACGCCATCAGAACTTTTTGGGTGCCCTACCTACTCCCATACAGCGACATGAAGTCCGGTGAAAAGGGAAAGTGCAAGCGCGAGTTGTGAAGCTGGAAAGACACAGCTCTGGCGCTGAATTAGAAAATCGTCCGAAGTAAAGAGATGAGTGGCGATGTGGTAACAGTTGAGCCTGATGGACTCGAAACTTGCCGTTATTGAAATTCCGCGAGAAAAGATCGTCCCCGGTCATGTTGGTGACAACCAATAAGGGTGAAAACTCCCGCGTGGATGAGACGACTGGGTAGATATCCTAAGCCCCGAACCTTTCTGGGAAGACGGCCAACCGGAACGCTAGAAGGGAATGCTTACGGATGCGACTTCCAGAAGCCTCCGCCGCGGAGCCTCCGCGGTATAACAAAACGCTTGCTTAGACTTCAAAATCTCTGCGCCCTGTTCGTGGGGGTGCAGTTATCCCAGTTCCGACGTCTTGGTTGCCCGCCCATCGGGTGATTGACTGGAGATCTTCGCATCTGGGTGATGCAGAGAGAGCCACACTGACAGAAGTGCAGACCATCACTGGTAAAAATCCATTTGAGGCGTTTCTTACCCCTGAAGGTGCCTAACGGCGACGCCTCACCGGGTGCCGGTACAGGAACTCAACGGCTCCTGACCATCTCTGAGACATCGAGGGGGTGGCACACAAAATCTAGGGAGACATAGGTATCGCCCATGCATAAGATCACGAGCTCTCCCAGGCTTGGGCGAGCAAGGGCTCCTCATTGGGTCTTCTCGATTTCAGAGGCAGCCAGGGGGGTGATTGAGGGGTTTATTCTGAAGCGTGGTCGGCAGTGGCAGTATAAACCACCATCTCCAGTACGCCTTGAGATCCGCATAGGGGTAGGCGCCTTGGTAAATGATTGTTCACTGCGTCATATTAGCACTTTTGGAGGAGAATGGTCGGAGTCGCTGATATTCGGTGGACGGTGAGCCTCAGCTCCGACATTCTGCAAAGATCTTCCAGAAGACACACGAGTCCCCATGATGAACCGATTGTTGACCACAAGGTGTCCTGTGAAGCAGAACCATGAACTTTAGACTAGGCTTGTGGCCCTATCGGAGTTAAGCCGTGAGCCGGGCATCCTAAGCGCTGTCGAACGTGATGACAGCGGCTGTGCACGAGCTGACAACGTGGATACAAGGAACTGGCACACAGTGTCCTCCTGTATTATGAAGCAGTGGTCGGAGAAGATGAAAAGAATGCTCAACAGTCAAGGAGACGTGCCGGGGAAGCGTGCTGCTATGCCATGGAACACCCTCTGAATGATTCCATGCATAGAAAATACTTCAGCACCACTTGGCAGATCTCGGTAGCATCATGCTTTGTATGTGGGCTGGGGGAGATGTACAAGGCACGTTGCAGTACACCGCCAACAGCTCCAGGACAATACTTAGCTGTGTGGATGTCAGATTGAACTTTGACACACCGCTTCTCGGGAGGATAAGGGATTTTAGGAAATGATATTGACGAAGGAAATATTTTCGTTGCACCGTCCAATTTTTATAATGTGAGTCAGACCTACGAATTGGAAGCATAAGTAAAAATGACGAGGTGCTAAATTCGGACCCAAGATGGGTAAAAGTGACTTGCACATGAGTCAACCCAAACATCATGATATGGTGTGGATACTAGTTGCCACCGACCAGGTATTGGGACAGATGATGGCTAAAGTTGTAAGAAGCGCCAGATCCTGAACTTTCGATAGGTGAAACCAGGCAGACGGAACCAGATAATCCTGGTTACTTGCAGAGATCATCGAAGCCACGCGCCCCTCCGATGGCCCGCGTAGCTTTCTGTATGGCGTTGTGACAGCGATGAATGGCTTCTTGGAACGCAGCAAAGAAGCCTGACACCCGCACAGATAGACAGCCTTCTCAAATGAGCGGTACGACCCGTCCTGAAGCGGAAGATTGAAAGAAGGGTTGAAGTTGAGGATATGGGTTGACCCGTACTAGGTTTTCGTTGGTTAAACCAAGTAGCTGGTAGCGCAAGCCTTACCCGCTCGTGTTACTGGGGATTCTGGGGGACCAAGGCGGATCTGGGGCCATCAGAATATGTGGGAAGGGACGCACTACCCCTCCCGTACCGCACAAGCACAACACTTAAGGAGGCGAGGGCGCTATACCTAGGACTTCAGATTCGGGTCTTGTGCTAAAGTTGTCTCAGATCATGACGAGGCCGTATCATCGTTCCAGAACTGCAATGGCATAATCGAAGACGATGGAAAACCGGGCTGTCCGAGGCGATGACAAGTTCAGCTCTGTGCCTCCATCCTCGGCCTGGGGAAGTCGAGCGGATGTGGAATTAGTGATCCGGGAATATAGCGAGCAGTGAAATATGGGCCCTGGTGTTTAGGAATCACCTTACCCCGGCCCTTGAAGAAGGCCCTTGTAGTAGGTAGCTCGTGTCCGGAGCGAGCCCCTCTCCTGGATACTGTCCTCCGCGTCTGTGTGACGTTGGGAAGAGTCCAGTTGATGAGGGTAGCATCAGTGTGGAGACTCTGCCTCCCACCAGTCTGGAAGGCAGGCAGACTGCGCTACGACAGGGCTTTCTCCGGCTATAGCGGGGATAGTCGTCGTGACAGATTTCGGGAGGCCAGGGCCACAGTTGGTGGTGGTGGTGAGCGCGCTGGTGATCAAGAGACGCGGCACTGTGCTCAGTTCCCGCGTCATCCTGCAGACGTTGCCGTCGACCTGGTGCTTTGGAAGCGTCGAACCGATGGGCTGGATGTTCGTCCAGACTCGCTCCCGCTCCAGCGCATGATTCCCAAGGGTTGGACATTCTGCAGCGATCTGCGTCGGCGAATCACATCCCTCCCGCGCAGTCCAGCGGTGAAGACGTCCGTGCGCCTTTGCATGAGGACGACGGAGGTGCCGCTGGTGGAGGGGGGACGACAACGGGACTGCGCTTAAAACGACGTGATGACGGGAACTACTGGCAAAACGCAGCAGGCCTGGATGGTGACGATGATATCCAATGCTCCGTCCTGCTCTCCAATGCCTCAAGGGCCTCCGACTTTTCGAGGACGCATGTGCGGAGACCTCCAGCGGGCCATGTCGAATCGATGATCGTGTTCCGCTTGGACGAGCCAGCTCATCTGCCAGTCCTCTTGGCCCAGAGCCATCTGCTTCTCCGCAACGGGGAGATATTTCAGCTGCAGAGGTTGGGAGCTTGCCCTGAAGGCATCCTGGAGAGTGCATAACGGAGCACCAAACGGAAATTCGATACAAGGGAGATGTGCCTATTCCGGGGCCTGCCGACAAGGGAAAGCGGGAAGCAGATATTCTTTGTTGAGTAAACAGTCATGCCATACCGCGGTTGATGAAGCATAGCAGGAGCACCTCGATTCTGGAAGTGTTGGTTGTACAACAATGAGGGGACCCTGGGAGCTTTCAGAGTGCTGGCAGCGGGCGACGAGGCAGAACACATGCAAGGCTTAGAGCAGCCTTACAGCCAAAAAAGAGGACAACGCAAAGTCACATGATGAAGGAGAATGCAGAAGGAAAAGCAAGGAAGAAAGCGAAGAAGGGCCAGTGTCGAGTTGACGGCAGCCAATGTTGATGTTGAAATGTTGGAAAGATTGAATAGATTCGTGATTCATAGATTTCTTCAAGAGGCTCGCAACTACTTTAGTGCATTGTCCATACCACAAACGGTTAGCCTGGACGTCGGAAATCCGAATGCGCTAGCCCAATCCAGAGGATAATGTGCGCGCCTCGCGAGACGACACGAGCTCATCTTCTCAAACACTGACATTGAGCACTCTGAAGTTTTGGGCAATATCTCAAAGAGCGGTACTCTATCACACGTACTCTTCGCCGAAGACGAAACACGGCTTGCGTCCCGGGGTCCCAGTGGCCTCCCAAACACATCGTACCACGACCATGCATCTGGAATTGATCGATAGTGGCATGCTGCCTCCGCCAGTTCGGGCCGCCGTCAGTCGTCACTCGTTGCGTGGTGTATCATGATCCCAGCCGCTGTCGACTACGGATACTGCTGCGCCTACTAGGCGAGCTTTCTGTGAGGCGAGCTCAAGCATACAAGCACTTTATCTTCATGCATCCGTACGCGACCAAGAGATCTGCTTTATCTCTGCCCCGCTACCAAAACGGCTTCACCAGCACTGAGAAACCAATACCTTTGGACTCTTTTATGTCGCTTGATCCATTCCCGCAGCACACCCCGGCCCCCAAACGCTCTTTTGTATCACGGCCTCAGCTTCGAGTGTACCTCAGGCCAAGCATACTAGCTTTTCCCACATTATTGCATGTACAGTAAGTCGGAGCAGGGGCATACGTCTCCTCCCACCACCGGAAGGGAAAATGCGGCACTCATCTGCATACACGTCTCTAAACTTGAGAGGCACCCAGGCACCGCGGCTGTGTTCCTGTTGCGTGCCCCTGACTAATATGACCCAGCACCAGCTAACCTGTGGCAGACATGGTCTCTAGCCGGCAGAATTATAAACATCCTTAGACCTGACTTACAAACACTAGACCTTTCCTTCTCCCTGCTCCTTGCTCACTCCATCTCCTGGAGTTTTACTTACTTGGTCTTTTCCAGGCTTGTCTCATGCCCCCTAAATTGACAAGTCATATCATTGATGCCATCCTCTGACGCTTTTCTCCTTACAGCTCTGCTTTTGTCTTCCCCAGCAGCAGCGATCGGATCATCGGACTACCGATTTGCAGGATGGTCACCGTCCATGAAATGGACGAATTCTTCAATTTCGACGAAGCCACCAATGTTCCGGCGCTGCCGTCCGGTCAGTATCCAGGCTCTACTTTTGGTTTTGATATTGGACTTGCTTCGGCAGACCCGGACAATGACGAAGACGCATTTCAGTCACTTCAACATTATACTGAGGATCTCTCTATGATGAATGCATTCCCGATGACGGCGAGTATCCCTGACCAGCAACCAACGCATCTATCCATGAGAGCACCCATCAGAGACCACGTCAATTGGGTCAGCAAGAACGCCACTTTGAAGTTTGAACGACGATGTGAGCGATGCTGTTCTCGACATCTCGAATGCACGAATCTGCGTGGTTCTCCCAGTCGCGACGAGTCCTGTCTGAACTGCCATACTATGTCTGTGGAGTGCAGCCGAAGCTCCAGGAGGCGAGACACCTTTCCAATGCCAGCAATCCCGTCCATTTCCCGGACTTACACAAACGAGGCAAGAAGATCAGGTGTCACCAAAGCAGTAACCAATGATGCTCGGAGGCAGAAGAGAAGAGTTGAAGGGAGTGACTCACCCAGACACAGCCCAAAACTGGACGCACTTGAGATCCCACAAGCCAAAATCGGAGCTAGGTTCTCGCGCGAGGCAGTGAAGGTATTGAAAAATTGGCTGTCAGCTCATCATCGCCATCCTTACCCCACGGACGAGGAGAAAGGTCACCTTACACAGCAAACAGGTTTGAACAAGACGCAAATCACCAATTGGCTGGCTAACGCACGGCGCCGTGGCAAAGCCAAAACAGTTGCTGCAACTTCTTCCCCAACAACCCCCAGTTCTGCTCGTGCCATGGACATCCCCATACCTTCCGTCAGTCACAGTTTGCTTCCGATGGAAAGATGGGAGAGCTCCCCTCCTGAAAACGATGGAGCATCCCTGACGGCTATAGCCAAGGCCGTCAAAGCTTCGAGTATTTCGACGGGCCACGAAAGCCCTTTCAGCTACATCAACACCGATGACGGCTCGGGCCGCTCCGTCAGACAGGCTTCTTCGGCCAGCAGTGTGGGAGAGAAATCAAGTCTCTCATCAGCATTTTCTCACCACTCACGAGGTTCCTTCGGTTCCTTTGGCAAGAGAGGCCGGCGCCGTCGCAGGAGACAGGCTCCAAAGCAGTCACTGAACTCTCTGGTCGCAGTACCGAGGCAATTTCAGTGTACATTCTGCACCGAAACATTCAAGACGAAGCATGATTGGCAGAGACATGAAAAATCTTTACACTTGTCTCTCGAGCGGTGGGTCTGTGCTCCAAGCGGGCCAACAGTACCTCACAAGGAGCACAATCATCTCGCATGTGTTTTCTGCGGACTACCGAATCCAGATATGACTCATATGGAGACACACAACTACTCCGGCTGTTTGGAAAGGTCACTCGAAGAGAGAACATTCTATCGAAAAGATCATCTACGCCAACATTTGAGACTTGTCCATGACACGAGCAAGTTCCTGAACTGGTCTATGGACTCGTGGAAAGCCGCTACGCCAGAGATTCGCTCCCGCTGTGGGTTTTGTGGGATCTTGATGGATACATGGGGTCTGAGGGTGGACCACCTCGCCGAGCACTTCAAGACAGGAAAGACAATGGCTGATTGGAAAGGAGATTGGGGATTCGACCCTCAAGTGACAGATATGGTGGAAAACGGTATTCCACCATGTAAGTATCCATTCCACCATTGAACCGACGATCAGCTGCTGGTAATCTTGAAAGCTAACAATCCCGACAGATCTGATACACAATGAACGAGTCACTCCTAATCCCTTTGAGGTGAACCGAGTCAACCCAGACCAGCCGACGCAAGCCTACGATATTCTAAAAGTTGGCCTCATGAACTATGTGGACCGGCACGTCGTTATTGGACATCGGCCAACCGATGCAGAGTTACAACTCGAAGGGTGTCGCATTATTCTTGGAACAGATGCTTCTATCATACCACCGACCCGAGACCCGTCACATGCAATGTGGCTCGCCGATCTCTTTGACGTCTTTGATGATTCCGTCAGGTTTGGCCGGTACGATTCCACTTCTTCGCCTTCAGATATCCGTCGACCATCGGATAATCTGGATTCTACCCTTGAGAAACAGCTCCGTAGCTACGTCAATTTGCAACTCCCCAAAGGAATATCTCCAACGGATGCCGCGCTAAGGGAAGAAGCCTGTCTGCTAATAGCCACGACAGAGTCCATGTCCAGCTTTCCTTGCGAGACGGCGGCAAACTGGCTTCAGTACCTTGTCAATACTTCCTTCACTTGGATTGTGCGTTTCAGGAGTCGCATCGGCCTACCTCTAGCCACGGGTCTGAGCGGACTTTCTGATCAACTGCCCACCCAGTCCAACGGCACATCAAAGCTAGAAGCTGAGCTAGCATCGTACATGAATATTCAGAGGGCTATTGGAATAGTGCCTTCGGATTCTGACATTCAATACCAGGCTAGGTGGATTGTATATGGCAGCGGTGCCTCCTGGAATCGCACATCAGCTGACAATCCTGAATGGCTGTTGCGTTTTAAGCAGTCTCGAGGCCTCGAAGCAACGGATAGCTCAGGTCAGACCGTTGTCTCCTCCACTTGGAATGGTAAGCAAGCCGATACCAACATGTCTCTTGAGTTTTCTTCGGCCCCAGTTACCGAGCAGACATTCTGTCACTGGGATGTTGAACGCTTCATGTTCGAGCGTCAGACCCGAATATCCACAAACCCGTCGTCTCAAGCCACAAGCCCTTCTTCCTCAGGCCCCTCATCGTACGCGCCCCGCCGCATCGGCCCTCTACGGTACTTTATCAATGATGTAAACTGCTACCGCCGCCTCGAACGCGCCCTCTCTCGTTTCGTCGCCTCCTGCATATCTTCCCATTCACCCAACCCACACTTGCCTTCTGATGAAGAACTACGACGACAAGCGCGCTGGATCATCTTCGACGACGACGATCCATGGAACCAAACTTGCGCCGATAATGCCGAATGGCTTCTGCGCTTCAAGCGCTCGCACGGCCTCGCCCCTCCTACCGGTCCAGGCCTGCCTGCTCAGGGAGATGAAGGTGGAGAGAGTTGGGATGTAAGGTATGGCGGTACAGGGTTCAGCCCGCCGTATGTGCATGCGCGTTTGCCAGTGAGGGAATACGAGGAGGAGACTGTGCCTGTAATGATCAATAAAAGAGATGGCACAAGCAGGACATTCGAGATCAAGAAGGAGACGGGTAATAGCTACCTGCGAGGTTTGAAGGACAGGTACAGTGGCATGGCAAATGTGTTTTGCTCGCGCGAGCTGGAAAGCGAGCTGAATGGATATGTAAATCGATGCTTAGCTCAGGGGCATATGCCCAACGATGACGAGTTGAAGACTTGCGCGAGAAAGGTACTGGGAATGTCAAGGACAGCAGTGGACGACCAGGACCTGCTGCATAAGTTCAAGGCTATAAGAGGCATTGTGGGGGCCGGTATGACGGCTCAGGGATTGGTGTCGCCAGTTTCAGGGATGGGAGCGGCTTGGGGCGAGAGTGGCTTCGCGTATGAGCAGATGTCTGGGATGGGGAGGGATAGGGTGCTTGGAATTCCTGTCTCTGCTCCGTCTACAGCAGTGAGCCTGGGTGGTACGTCGACGGGTGGGCAGCCCGGACAGGGAAAGCAACAAATTGGTACAGATGCTGGCGGAGATGCCATGGAGGGTCTGTTGTAGAGAGAGGAAGAACAGACCACGGTGAAAAGTCTCGAAGTATCTATTACCATATCTCTATAGATGAGTTGCCGTTCTTGACCTGAGAGTTGAGACCTGATAAGCAAGCTACCTTTGTCTTGGGCCTGAGAATGAGATATAACAAAAATTCGAAAGACATACCGGCAACCCTTGGTCCCGATGTCTCACTCTCAGTGTCTCGCTTCAGGTATTTGACCGGCTGTCTGACAAATGACACGATTGACAACAAGGCAGACTCAGAAGCCCCTTCCTTCCAAGTTCCCTTCGAGGTGTCTGGCTGCTCGTTGGCCGAGCTATAGGGTTCGTTGGTGGTTTTGGCATGCGCTTTAATCTTTGTGACTCCAAGCTTCTGGGTCATAACACCGGAAAGGATGGCGCACTTGAGGATAGTGTGCCGGCCAAGATGCTCCGATGGGAGACTGTTCTCGAAAACCTCGATGGACCAAGCAAGTAGGTAGTTCTTGTAGACTGGGTTCGTCAACCAAGAGTAGAAATGGGTGAGCAAAGCAAGCTCCTTCACTTTGGTAGGGCGCACTGGAACCGACCAGGCGTTCAGAAGCTTCTTCACACCCCAACTGCTGCTTGAGGCTTGCATTCTAGCAGCCTTCTGCTCATACTAGTCGACGGGTGAAGCCGACGGTACGGAGTTGAGTGCGCAGTGTTGTCATTCGGCAATGGTAAGAAAAGTCATGGCTGATATACGAGTAGAGAACCTAATTTCAACGATTAGAACACCGATACAAGAGCTGTGGTCTGGGCGGCAATGCACGACTTTGTTGTTGTCCCGGGCCCGGTTTGTAGACCCCGTTTCAGACGCCAAAAGCATGAGTTAACTTTACCTGTGTTCGATTCCAGGTGCCACCGGGGCACTTGGCCTTTTTTTGGGCTTTGTTTTTGGCGTTGCTTGGACGACTGAGTCGGTACGCATCGACGGCCCTTTGCTCCGGGCTAGGGCCCAAATTACCTGAGAGTTGAATATTTCAAGTTGGAAGAAAGTTGAAGTATCCCGATCAACTCGGAATATCCATCCCAAAGTAACTGGAACCACTCCACGTTGGTTACGGTATTCTAGATTACTCCGGAACCTATATCCCGAATGACTCTTGAAAGTTGAACTCGAATTTGCGACGACAGTATGAATTGCGCCGTAAAATACCAATATATTCGTTGCTCGTTTCCTATTTTTTGTCATTCAAGCTGCAGACTTGTATGTCCAACGCGGCGAGGACTGCATAGCCTCAGTCTACGCCATCATCTTCTCCACTGCTACTAGGACTTTGGTCTTCGCCATCTCCAGTCTCCGTTTCCTTTTTCTCAGCTCCCCCGCCCTTCACCCAGGCTGGAATATTCTCGCAGCCCGACGGGACTCTGACGCTCTCTCTCACATTGCAAGTCTTCCACAATACCTCCTTGACCTCGCTTCCCACCTGCTCAATTGAGTCGATGGCCCAAATGACGTCCAGATGTTCATACTCCTCGATAATCTTCGTATGCACCACATCCACATGCGGCTCTCGGCCCCTTTCAAACCTTCGCATGAGCCGTCTTCCATCGACTAGGTCATCACTCCCACAAACCCAGAACGCCATTGGTGGAGCCTGCTCATTATACCAAGCAGTGCTTCCTTTCGGCCTCTTTGCGTGTTTCTTTTGAACTTCACTGCTATCTCTTCCTGCAGTACCTCCGCCTCTTCTATTCTCTCTTTTCGTCTTGGCGTAGTAATCTTCAGCCTCGTCTTCGACGTCTTCTTGACGGCCTTCTTCTTTCGTTGATAAGATGCATTTTTGTTTCGCGAAGCACTCGCGTCCGAGCCACCAGCGCATACTCTCGGAAGACACATATACGGGCGCGAACTGGAAAAGGCGATCGCGGATATCTCGCTCCCAACGGGTGTCAGTCCAATTGAAGAGGAAGGAGAAAACTCGATAGCCCATGGCGCCATATAATCGCCCTGGTAGAAGGCGATGCATGGTCATCATGAACGGTATAAAAGCGTGGATGCCAAAGAAAATCCGAAAAAAGGCAGGCGAAATGACGCGCATGAACTTGAAGTACATCTTTCCTATTAAAGGCCCCGCGTATGCTGCAGGCGCGAGCGCGCAGAATACGGTAATCTTTTCGCCCAGATCGGGCCGTTGCTCTTTGGCTAGAGCTACAAATGTTTGGGTGGTGCCCTGTGAGTGGCATATGAGGCCGAGTTTCTCAAATCCGGTTTCTAAGAGCACTCGAGATATCAGGGCTGGTAGATCCATGACGCCCATTTGGCGAATGTTCCAGGCCCACATTCGAGGATCGGTGTAATGAAGTCGGGTGTGCTCTGGCTTGAAGCCACATCGGTTGTTTCCCAGCCATACGTCGTACCCTTGCTTGCACAGGTAGAAAGCTAGGGAGTGGTCGTCGTTGGTGCAGTATGCGCCAGCCGATTGAAGGAGTCCATGGATTAGTAGGACGGGGAACTTCGGCTTCGCATTTGTTTTCTGCCGTTCCGGAGAGTGGGGCTTGACGCCAGTGAACAATTCGGGCGGATTCAAGCCTCGCTCCTCCTCGGTCATGGGGGTGAATTCCTTGGGGTCATAAACATGCCACAGCGTGATGATGAATCCGTCTTCCGTCTGGACTTTGAACTCCTCGATGTCAAGTCCCACTCTGCGCGCATAGTATCCCGCGTCGCAGACCAAAGGATCCTGGCCGCCCTCTGTAGGAATATACCCCCCATTTCCGGCAGCATCGTCCTCCGCATCGTCATCCATTTTCGTCTGACTCCTTCGCTTTGAGTGTGACTTCTTCCATGCCTCTGCTTGTTCCCTCCTCGCCTTCTTCCTACTCCGTTCCTCCTGTATAAAAGGTCGGTAATCGTCGGGATTGCGAAGAGTGATTCGTAGCCAAATATGCCGGAACATTAAAGGTATACTCGTGAAGGCCGAGCCAAGGACAATGACGCCGAGGAAAGCGAGGGAAAGGAAAAACGAGGTAGTGCGGAAGGTCATGCATTGGATGTTTCGTAACAGGGAAGGAGGGCCGTAGAGAGGCAGAGGTGGGAAGAGGGGGTTCGTTCGTGAGGGCGGCATCGCCTTGCGAAGAGAGGGCTCGCCATTCGGGGATTCGGGAGTGGTGGTGCGGTCTGTCGCCTGCAGAGGAGTCTCCTCGCTGTCTAGGTCGTCGGAGGCATGGCTCGAATTGTCGAGTTCTTCCTTCAGGGTATTGAGCTTGTTGGCTTCAGCAATTGGTACGCTGGGCAGTCTTCCCCCATCGGCCGTCACCACAATGGCATCCTGGGGAGTGATGTATTCGGCCTTCACGGCGACCGAGCCATCATTGTCGCTATCGTGGGGCGACTCGTAGGAGAGCTTTTCGGCCTGTCGCGCATATTTGATGGCAGCCAGCGGAGAGGCATGACTTCTATCGCCCATGGTGGAGGGTCGAAGGTCGGCTTATCGGAGACTGACCGAGCATAGCCTTGGGTCTGTAAGTCGTGAAATATGTACCCAATAGCTATTTAGATCGCGAGAGAGCAATTTATGTACATAAGGAGCGGCAGTGAGGCGCGGGAGAAAGCACTCAGCCGAGACTCGAATTACGGATAGCCGCAGAGAGGAGAGGGAGGCGCAACAATCTTCGCGGACGTCGCCTCGCTGCCAAGGAGGCTGTGCCAACCGTGAATCGACAATTCCGCCGTGATATGACGCAGCCCGCCTGAAAGAAATCCCATGTTGTGGTGTTAAACCTTGATTTCGATGCGCCGAGAATTCCAAGTGGCGTCTGCATTCGAGTGCGGCGTCCGAAGACTTGGACAGCCTCCAATTATTTGGATCAATTTAGAAATTTGGACCGAAACAATAATTCCTGCATTTAATTAGTATATACATGTACCAGTAGTATATACCAGTAGTTGACATTTTGGCCATCCCCGGAGACTCGGGCCGGTTAGTCAGAGCTCAAAATGCCGAGGTGCGCTAGTAGCTACCCCAGATCTCGGTCCCGCGATCATGCTCTCGGAAGCTTCAACTTTTCAACCTTGAGTTGTCCTATTTTGCAGCTTGCCATCTGAACACAATGGCTGTTACTGAGAATGTGCTGCTGCCGCACAGCCGGAAGCGCAAACGGCGGCGCAGGCAGGACAAGCCCTCGATATCCGCGAGACTGGTGCTGGACACCCATGTGAAAGGAGATGTGGGCATACTGTCCGAGGACCTCTTCTTGGACCTGTTCTCCAAATCTCAAAATGGTGCGCCAATCAACGCGCCTCGGGCTGGCCAAGCTAATGGTTGTGTAGTATCTTTAAACGGGGAAGATTCGCCCATGTACCCCGACTTCCAACATGTTGCAATTGCACCGTGGACCCCGTCGACCTTGGTTGACGATGGAAGTTGGACCATCGTACCCGTGAGGACTTCCAGTGCTCTGGCGCATTCTACAATACAATTCTCGCCGTCCTCTCCAGCTCTACAGCTCTTCACCCAAGCACTGCAGAGAATCTCGCCCTCGAAGCTGCTCAGTCATAGCAGAAGTGGTATCGAGGCTCGGGTCTTGGACGTGGTGCCTCTTGTGCTGGATACAATATTCGTGGAGATCGAGGATGAGCACTGCAAAAGATTGGAAAACGGCGAGGGCAAATTTCACAGCCAACATCCGCAGCGCAATGTCAACGGAGCGCCAAAGCCGGCGCATTCGCCTGGAGAGCGTCTCACCGCTGGCGTCAGGGAAGGCCTTAAGACACTGAACATTGTGCATGCGGGGGATGCTTTCGATCTGCCTCTGGCACCTCATCCTATCACGCATTTGCCTCCACCGCCCGCGAAAGTGACTCTCTGCGAGCCTGTCGCGCAGGGCGTTCTCAGTCAGCATACCAGGATTGTCGTGACAAGGCTTCGCCATCATAGCAAAGATGGCAGAAAAGCCCAATCAATATCCCTGAACCGGGGACTCGGCCAAGTTGGTGACGAAGACGATGATACTGCCAATGACCAGTTCTACTCTGCAGCCGAGGATCGCTACAAGACTGATGCTGCCGTTGAAGATGGCGCCGATGATACTGTGACCGAGACGGAGACGGAGCTCTCTGGAGCAGACAATGATGATTTATCGGATGATTCTATGGATGAAATGATTTCTCTGCAGGTGCCAATGCTCCCCGCTAGTAACCCAAGCGGCATGTCTACAATCCAGCCGGGCTCACCCATGACCCTCGGTCGTGGCCGAAGAACAAACGGAATCGCAACACCAGGATCTGTCTTCTCCACCATGACAGCTGCCACTCTACGGCCTGGTGGCCAGGGTGGTGGGCGATTGTTCAAAGCTCAAGGTCTTATGACTACACTGACAGAGGAACTCCTTCATCCCAAGCCAGCCCCCGAAGACGACGAAGAAGCTCGTGTGTTCGTAGATACCAAGTCTTTGACAAAGATTGGATGCTTTTCGGGCGACTGGGTTCGGATGGAAACCGCCAAGGAGCCACCTGCTGCTGGCAGTGGACTTTGGGGACTTGGCAGTTTTGGTAATATACATGATGACGGCGATGTTGTTTGGCGGCCGGTGAAAGTGTATGGCCTTCCTGAAAACTACTCGCAAAGATCCGTGACGAAGATCCCCGGTAGCAAGCAGCCAGAGGGGAGGCGATTATCGTTTTTCGAGTCTCAAATACAGAAGGCGGCGCACCCCGTCGCGCATCTTTCTCCCATTCTACTCGCGAATATGGAAAGTCCTCCGTATCTACGACTTTCGCCTCTAAGACGTGGTGGAAATCCAAATGTGAGATCATCGCAGTTCAAAATCACGGCTGCATGTAGGCCACCATGTGCTCGGGAACTTCAGCTTCTAAAAATCACGACGCCTTTGGCTACAGAACGTCAATTGGAGAACTCTTGTATCGCGGCTTTGCGACAGCACTTCAAGGAGAAGAGCAGGATTGTGAAGGCTGGAGATCTCATTGGTCTGTCAGTAGACGAAGAACTTGGGCGAACACTCTATGAACCATCTGCTACCCCAGATGATCTCACAGCATTTGAGCTGGTTACCGGTGCATCTCTTGACAGCTCGCGGAGCAAAAGATCGAGCAAGAATGCCGGCGTAGTTTGGTTCAAGGTTGGGCATGTGTTGGGTGGGAAAGGAGATGGTGATGACCAAGTCGAAGACGAAGATGCATGGGGCGGAGTTGCTTCTATCGATCCATCTATAACTCTCATGCGTCAATCAGGAAGTGAGAAGGCAAGATTACCTCCTGTCACCGAGAATTCATGGGAATACTATTTGCAGTTGAAGAAGGTGCCGAATTCAGGATCCGACGACCTGGTCAAATGCATGCCACAGCTTCCTCGGGATTATGTGACACCATTGAGAAGAAGGCTTCGAGAACTCATGGCGGCTGCTACAAGTCCTCGGGCCATCCATCTCAAGCTACCGCCTCTCGCGATTTTACTGGTGTCTACGCAAAGAAGCATCGGGAAAACGACGGTGACGAAGCGATCATGTGCTGATATTGGTCTTCATACATTCACAATTGATGCTTTTGACATTCTGAGCGAAGGGGGAGCCGGAGGAGGGGATACCAAGACAGAAGGACTGCTCAAAGCCAGGGCTGAACGAGCCATGTATTGCGGATCGCATTGCTGCGCACTTCTTATTCGACATCTCGAGGCGCTGACAGCTGATCGCATGCACATTGCCTTGAAGGAAGTCTTGGCTGAGACACGAGTGTTGGTGGCCACTACAACCCAAGTGGACAAAATCCCTGATGGTGTTCGTGGTATCTTTACGCATGAACTTGAGATGAGTGCACCGGATGAAGGAGAGCGAGAGGGAATCCTGAGAAGCATCATTGGCGATCAGGGCATTCCACTGTCAGCTGATGTCGACTTGAGTGCGGTGGCGGTCAAGACTGCAGCTTTGGTTGCGGGAGATTTGGTGGATGTCGTTGATCGCGCTCTTGTTGCTCGCCAATCTCGAGTCGAGGCTCTAGCAGCGAAGTCTACATCATATGCCATCGTCACCACGCGCGATGTTCTTGTTTCTGGGGGTGAAGCTGCACGGTGTCTGACCAGTGCTGACTTCACGCTTGCCGTCGACGCAGCTCGAAAGAACTTTGCTGATGCCATTGGTGCTCCGAAAATTCCGAATGTGAGCTGGAACGATGTTGGTGGTTTGACAAATGTCAAGGATGCTGTCATGGAAACCATTCAGCTTCCGCTTGAGCGACCTGAGCTATTCGCCAAGGGAATGAAGAAGCGTTCTGGAATCTTGTTCTACGGACCCCCAGGAACTGGCAAGACGCTCCTCGCAAAAGCCATTGCTACTGAGTTTTCGTTGAATTTCTTCTCCGTCAAGGGACCTGAGTTGCTGAACATGTACATTGGTGAATCTGAAGCCAACGTACGACGGGTATTCCAGCGCGCAAGGGATGCCAGGCCATGTGTTGTGTTCTTTGATGAACTCGACTCGGTGGCTCCGAAGCGAGGCAATCAAGGTGACAGTGGTGGAGTCATGGATCGTATTGTCTCCCAGCTGCTCGCTGAACTTGATGGAATGAGTGATGGCGAAGATGGGGGAGGTGGTGTCTTTGTCATTGGTGCTACCAATCGTCCTGACTTGCTAGACGCTGCTTTGCTTCGACCTGGGCGATTTGATAAGATGCTTTATTTGGGAGTCAGTGATACACACGAGAAGCAACTGACAATTATGGAGGCGTTGACGAGAAAGTATGCGTTCATGCTCTCTGTTTTTCTTGCTCCCATGCCTTCATGCTCATCTCATTTGCTATATTGAGGCACCTCTTACTGACGCAATCCACAGATTCACCTTGTCTCCGAACCTTTCTCTTCCCCGAGTAGCTTCCACACTTCCCTTCACCTATACTGGTGCAGACTTCTACGCTCTTTGTTCGGATGCCATGCTACAAGCTATCACTCGCCTAGCTTCCACCATTGACAGCAAAGTCGCTGCCATCAACAGCACTCGTTCTCAACAGTCCAAACCTCCTATATCTACGGCTTACTACTTTGATCATTACGCCACAGACGAAGATGTGCGAGTGGTGGTTGAGGAACAGGACTTCACGAAAGCAAAGATGGAGTTGGTACCTAGTGTGAGTGCGAAAGAGCTGGAACACTATGCGCGAGTGAGGAAGATGTTTGAAGGAAGTGAGATGAAGGGAAACGGGCAAGAAGCTGCGAGTAAGGACGGGAGGACAGTGCCTGTGCCTCAGTGGGAGGGTCAGGGGCTTGCGTTGCCTCCTGTCAGAAGCGCGAGCGGGTCAAAGGGGAAGGGAAGAGCTATTTCTAGTTCAGCATCAGAGGGCAAGGGGAAAGGAAAGGCCATTGCCGTCGACTCCGAGGAAGATAGAATTGGAGACGCATATATGGATGAAGATGGGTATGGTGCTAATGGTCGTCCACGAAAAGACAAGGGAAAGGGTAAAGGCAAGGCTGTGGACACGGGATTTGTGGAGGACGAGGATGAAGATCTATATGGCTAGATGCCGGTGACGGATGCACATATGTTTGACATAGTAAGATCCTGTTGTCCATGCTTCATGTATGACGAGTTCTTTTCACTGCCAAAGATACATTGATGGTGGATTTTGAAGGTACGAAAACTGTGCGTGGGGGTGCGTTTCATACGGTTGAGTAAGGTATTGGGAGCCATGACGGAGGGACTTTCGCCCGTCTCTGGTCGCGAAGTGGTGTGGTGATGATGACTGCTGCCATGGATTCAGAAAACCACAAAGCAGGTGATTGGAAGATTCATCAGGCTGCCAACTCCCCTCCTTCAAGTAGCCTTGCAGCTCAGCATGCCCCCCACGCTCCCTGATCTCCCCCAAGGCTGTCCATTTCGTCGCATGCCAACCCAATCTTTCGTGACACAACACTAACACCTCGACCTTTCGACATCAAACCACGATCCATGCCATCACCCAGTCCAGCTTTATTCATCGCGGCGAATCCCGAAAAAGTCATCGGCCATAAGACAATTCCGTCGATAGTAATCAGCCGTCGTCCTCAATTTTCCTTGTTCTCGCAGAAATTTGTGAGTGTGCTTACTGGGTCTCAGGGTTGTGGTGGTGGTGGCTGCTCCTCCCCCTTCTCAGGTGCGCACTGCGATGTCGCGACTTGGTGATGCATCACGACTTGATGTGATACGGGACTCACATGATTTGCCTCAGTTCCACCCACTAAGGTACCAAGATCTCCGTATGTCGGTAGAAACATTGCTGGTACCGTGGCCGCCATAACCGTGGCCATGATCGCGGCCGCCAGACTGACTTCAAAAGCCAATGCTCGCTGGGCGCAAGTCGCTGTAGCAAATTCTTGTAAGCCGCTGCCAACAGCAGCGACAGTTCGATGTCTGTCAGCCCCCTTTCTCGGTCCTCAGACATCCTAAGCACCAAACTTCGCCATCTGCTCCTCTTTCTTCACAGCATCCGCTGCACAGCATCCGCTGACGACCTGTTCTCCAATCCCACTTATCTACGCCCTTCTCATCCTGGTATTTCCTATCCTCCGAGGCATCATTCCCACACGGCGTCGGAGTTGTACAGCCTTGCCGAGTATCAGCTAAAGCACCAGGTATTTGTCGATCGCTATGGCTGTTTCTTTGAGCATCACCGTGATTGTCACCGTGGTCCATACACACACGCATACAGATGTAGCAAGTGCGGAGCTCGCATAAGTCGCAGTCCGCGTAGGAATCCAGGTCGCTTTTACGAGCGGGCTTGCGATGGCAGAGGTGGCATGGTATGAGGGAGATTGTTTCGGGGGTGTCTGTTGGAGCTGGGACGCTTGTTTCGAGAGGGATTGAGGTGACGATGCGCTGACGTTTGGAGTCGTGGTTTTTGGAAAGGAGGACACGGTGTTTGAGGAATTCGGCCAATTTCATGTGCGTCTGCGTGTCATTTTCGAAGGAGTCTCTTTTCCTCTTGGCTCGGGCGCTGGGGTCTTGACGGTGCTCGGGGGAGTCCGCTATCGAGGGCATTGTCGGAGCTGTTGAACGGCGCCGCGAGCTTTCCAGGGAGTGCTTCTCCAGATGATGGGTGCCCGCAGAGCGGCCGAGCTGGGGCTGTCTTGATTTGTCAGACGGTTGTTGAGATTCCAGGGTGGCTTCTCGCGGATCACGGCAGAGGCGTGGGTGTCATGGAAGTTGCTTGCAGCTCGTTGGTGTCGAGTTTGGCGATCTCGAAACATGGTATCAGTGCCTGAACCGTGCGCTTGGTCGGTACCTGCCGCGCCTAGTCCGCCGCTAGCTGTTTCCAGAAACCGGCCCCAACTCCCGTCGAAATCCATCTTGAACCTTTGATATCCACATCTCGGCCGAAAGAGCCTCACATTTCAGATCGAATGACTACCCAGCATTATTACTCGCATTGCGTCCGGACATCAAGTCTCTCAAGAAAGACCTCCCTGGTACCAAATCCTTATATTCTTCATTATGATCCAGTATCACCGGCGGTAATTATGGCTGATGTTCAATGTTTCCTCATTTGCCTAAGCCCTACATGTAACTCTGGGCCCCTGAGGATCCCGATCCTCTTCAGGTCTGTTATCCGCGGGGTCCCTGTCAACTCTTTGAAACGAAGATGTGCTAACTTTGGGAGTTTTTGTAGAGCCAACCTTTCCAATAATGTGCGATCAACACTGCACGGCAGTACAGCTCTGAGACTCTGGTCGACAGACACACCATGTTCTGCATCACGATGATCATGCTTTCGAAACACCAACACGAATCCACGTCAAATCGCATGAACACACTTCCTCAGACCATCGTAGATTCGCAATCACAGTCCAGGGACCAGACCCTCATGTTGGACGAGTCATGCCCCAGGTTTCGGCAGTCAATCGAGTGCCGGGAAGCCACCGTCAATCGGAATGCGCCTACCGCGCGTCGCGCTGCCCCACTCCACAGCCACTTCTAATTCCAACGTCCCTCTGAACGTCCGTGCCTGAGCCTCATCACGCTCTGCACTCAGGAGACTTCACGGAACGCATGGTGTCATTCACAGACCCTCGAGGCGGCATCGAATGATTGAACGGATTCCTGTCCAGCATAGAGATCCAGAGAAGCTAAATTGTTATCTGATCATCAGATGAGAGATCAGTCATGGGCAAGGATCAAGGGACCCTTCTCGGATCAGCTTAGCTGCGACTTGGCTGAGATCCTACATCGAATTCAAGTGCTGATTCTGCCCCGAGGAAGGAGACGAACATTGAATTTCAGCAACGAGCTGGCTCCCGACAGTCTCGGAAAAATAGGTAAGCAAACATCGTAGAGTCTCTGAAACTTGCCTGTGCTTGGAGTCAACCACCAGGTCAGAAGAGCTTTCTACTGTTATGCCGTACAACGGTTAGACTAGCAACTCAAGCTTCAAAACCCTCAACCCCGGATCCATGGCCCCTGAGCGACTCTGTGGGGTCAAAAAGCTATGTTCCAGCATTTCTTGCAATCGTATTGACCCTTGCTTACATACATCCATCCCCACTGCTCCGCGTCATCAGAACGGGACTTTGGTCTTTTGAGGCACATCACAACCTTCATTGAACCGCAAGTTGATGGCTTTAGTGATAATGAAAGGGCCGATGGACGCGCAATATGCCGTGCCGTCGTCGGGCCCAAACCTCTCAAGGTTGTCATATATCTTTTGGTGAGTCCCATCGTCAGTAAGTGCCAAGCAGTCAGTCTTTCTTTCAAAGTACACTCTTTTGTTTTCTCCGATCTGTTGTGCCTCAGCTATGGCACGTTCTCTCCTTTTCGCAGCAGCGGTTTCTCTGCTCGCTGGCGACGCTTATGCCACTACAGCGACTGGCCTTGCTGGCACGACTGCGAGTGCCAACTACACTAGCCAGCTGCTCTCATCAGGATACAGTAAGTTGGCGCCAGAATCCGATGACAATGTCTTTGCTGTACTTTCTTGACTAACAACTATATAGTCAGCCTGGATGACTGGGAGTCGGCCTTCGAGAAAGCTCAAATCTTCGTCAACAGCCTGACAAACGAAGAGAAGATCTCCTTCATCGGTGGTGGCAGTGCCGGAAACTTCAGTGCACTCGAATTCAAAGACAGCAGTTCTTCCATTCTCGACTACTACTATGTTACGACATGGCCTGCACCACTTTCAATGGCCATGACCTGGGATAAGGACTTGGTTCATCAGCAAGCTCTGGCACTGGGGTCCGAGATGAAGGCCAAGGGAATCAACATTGCAAATGCTCCGACGACTCAGCCTTTGGGACGATGTGCAGATGGAGGCCGCAACGGAGAGACTTATGGACCTGATTCGTACCTGAATGGTCTCATGACTGGACAAGCCGCGAAGGGTCTCAGCGATGGTGGCGTGGTTCCAGGTGGCAAGCACTGGCTCCTTAACGAACAAGAAACCAACCGGGAAGGCATGGGCTCGACTGAAGCCTACTCTTCCGTGATCGACGACAAGACTCTGCACGAGACATATCTTTCTCCCTTCATGGATGCGATCAAGAACGGTTTGGGAGCCATGATGTGCGCTATGCCTATGGTCAACGGCACTTACAGCTGTGAGAACCAGGATTTGGTCGCTGGCTACTTGAAGTCTGAGCTTGGTTTCCCCGGTCTCGTCTACCCCGATGTGTCTGGCCAGAAGACCGGCATCAACTCCGCCAACGCTGGCCTCGACTACGGTTCATCTCAGTACTGGAGCAGCGAAACCATGCTTGCCGCTATCAATAATGGTTCTCTCACCACCGCCAGATTGAACGATATGGTCATTCGCAACATTATCGGATACTACAAGCTTGGCCAAGACTCCTCTTCTTTCCCAAGCCTTTCCGAAGCCGGCGACTACGTTAATCCCAGAGGAAACCACAGCAAGCTCGCAAGACAAGCCGCCTCCGATAGCATCGTCCTTCTCAAAAACACCAACAATGCTCTGCCCATCTCCAAGCCCAAGAAGCTCGCCATCTTCGGTTACCACGCTGGTTCTGCAGTTGTCGGCCCAAACACTGAGATGGCTGTCTACGGTACTCAGGATTCCGTCTACCAAGGCCACATGGCTCAAGTTGGTGGCAGTGGTCAGGGATCGTTCTCTTACTTGGTGACTCCAGAGTACGCCTTGACTACACGAGCAATGGCCGATGGCACCATGCTAAGAGCGATGTTGAACGACTCTGTCATGGAATCCAGTGGTACTGGACTCACGACCGTGACCGGCAGCATTTTCAGTGACTCTACGGCTGGTCGTCACCAGACTACGGTCTACGCCTACAATCAGGATGCATGCATTGTGTTCATGAACTCTTACTCCGGAGAGGGTGCTGATCGCACGGAGTTGCACAATGACGACCAGGACTAGTAAGTCTCCATTCTTTTTCGCCTTTCTTCATTATCTTTTAAACCCTTTGTGTTCTCTCCTCCATCTGCAAAGGATTTCCTGGGGGCCGGCCCCCAGACCCCCGAGCTTCGCTGCGCTCGAAATGCCAAGCTGCTCAAGACTACCTGGCTCCGCTCGAAGTGTCAAGCCACTCAAGACTATCTCGCTCCT
This sequence comes from Cyclaneusma minus, assembly GCA_037179335.1. NCBI lineage: Eukaryota > Fungi > Ascomycota > Leotiomycetes > Marthamycetales > Marthamycetaceae > Cyclaneusma > Cyclaneusma minus. The sequence goes on from JAKZHN010000013.1 coordinate 1,088,157, forward strand.
CCACTCTTATTCTCCGCCCTCGTAAGCCAGCGCAGCGTCCGGGGGTTCAGGGGGCTTGCCCCCGAGATCAAACGAACAATCCCTAGCTTTTGCCCCGTTATCATTTACTCCTTTATCATTACTTCGCTATTATTGACTCCGTTATCTTCATTGCTTTGCAAACTTAAATGCTGATTTTCCTAGCTTGGCCAATACTGTCGCATCCAATTGCAACAATACTATCGTCGTTATTAATAGCAACGGTCCTCGTCTCGTCGACAACTTTATCGACAACGACAACATTACTGCAGTGCTCTACGGTGGCGCTCTTGGTCAGGAATCCGGCAATGCCATCATTGATATCATCTACGGCGATATTGTCCCTAGCGGAAAGTTGGTTCACACGATTGCCAAGAACGAATCCGACTACAATGTTATGGCTTCCGACGCCAGCATTATTGAGTTCATGGAGGGTAACTACATCGACTACAAATACTTTGACAAGTACAACGTGACCCCGAGATATGAGTTCGGCTACGGTCTTTCATACACCAACTTCACCTACTCGACCAACATCACCGCGAAGCTTACCAACGGCACCATCAGTTCTTACGCTACTGGTGCTCGCTCTGTCGGTGGCCGTGCTGATATGTTCGACAAGGTGGCGACTGTGTCTGCTTCCATTAGCAACACCGGTAGCTATGATGGAGCTGAGGTTGCTCAGTTGTACGTTGCTTTCCCCGAGAGCGCAGGCGAGCCTGTGAGGCAGTTGAGGGGTTTCGAGAAGGTTTCTTTGGCCCAGGGTGAGACGGCTAGTGTGAGTTTTGAGTTGAGGAGGAAGGATCTGAGTATCTGGGACGTGGAGAAGCAGAACTGGAAGGTGGAGAGCGGAGAGTACACAATGTATGTGGGTGCTAGCAGCAGGGACTTGAAGGCCAGTACCGTATTGAAGATTTAGGGTGTTGTTTTGGGTGTTTCTATTGTGGGGTGTTAAAAATCTAGGGCGGGCAGTCGGGACTTTCACGGTGTTGAAATGGGTATCGGAGTTTGAAGTGTAAATATCTGAGGAAAGAAATATCATCCGTTGAACGACACCTGAAGCTTTCGTCTGAGATCTGCTGTTGACGTGAAAATTGTCACTGGTGGAGCTGAAGGTGTCATATTTTTCCTTTTTCCTTTCCCCTTTTTTAATATTTATGCGCTGAATGAGTTCTTTCTTATTTTCGATATTGATGCTCTGGGTATAGTCTGCGTTTTCGTTATTGGTGCGCTGGGTGGTATGCGATTTATTCGCGTTGTCTCTTATAGCTTTATCCATTATAAAATCCTTTGCGCTGCGTTGGGGTTTGATGGATTTTCGACCGTGTCTTTAAAGCACTGCCGATTAATGAGGCAGTTGTCCGAGGTCGCAATCGAGGTAAAGCAGGCCACCCTATTTATAGCTAGCTTGCTCCAACGAATAAAGACCTGCACTGCAACGGGAGGTCTCAGAGTCTAGTTTGAAATGTGATGAGACAGTTTAGATCTGAATGTGTCCGAGATGGCAATCGAAATAAAGCGGGCCACCCTATTTGTGAGCAAGCAAAAACAAAAGTAAAGGTATTTAAAGCATAAAAGCATAGGCTTAGCCACTTTTTTATATTTAAATCAATTTAAGTTATATTTTATAAAAAAATTAAATTAAGAAGTTTAAGAGTTAGGTAAAATTTAATTTAATTAAGAATTATAAAATACATAGGTAAAGACTATAAATTCTATATATTAGACAATTTAGCCAAAAAAAATATTATATAAAAGCCCTAGCCAGCAGCAAAACCCTCTAATTTTTCTAACCCCTTTTTATTATTATTATTTTATAGCTGCTTTTTGTTTTTGCTATTTTTATTATTTTTATTTTTATTATTTACCAGAATAATTTTGTGCCCCTGTATTAAAAATGGTTTGGCCCGCTTTATAATAAGCCTGGTAAAGGCGTTAAAAATAAACCTTTTGGCTAAAGCCACGCTTAGGGGCTGTAAAAAAAAGCCCTATAGTTTGGAAAAAAACCTTTATAGGCAAAAAGCTGGCATATTTTATTTTATTAGGCTTAAATACGCAAATTAAAAACCTTTTTATAAAAAAAGGCGGCAAGAAATCCTATAAACATTGTTGGCGAATTGGGGGACCGTTTAGGCACCTTGGGCAAGATTTTAAAGGTATATAGGTGATTTCTTTTGGCATTACCAAATTTAGGCCAATGGCAATTATTATTTATATGCTATTAGTTTTAATACCAGCTTGAAAAAAAAATATATATATAGCGTTTGTATTTATTAATATCAAAATATTGCATATAATGGTAAAAGGGCCCGCAAAACGGCTTACCTTTAAAATTATAAGGCTTATACCAATTTATTTTATTAATTTTAAAGCCAAGGGCTATAATAAAAAAGCTATAAAGCTATTATAGGGTTAGCTATATTCATAATAAAAGCTAAAAAACGATTTATATAAATAAAAGCCTAAAAATTAATAATATAAAAACAAATAACAAATTTTTAATTTTAATTATTTTTTATTTTACCAAAACTCGTATAAATATAAATACGCTGATGAGCTAAGCCATTTAATTTATTAATTTAATGCTAAAAAGTTTTGTGCTGGTCTTTTAATATTTAAAGCTTATTATAATTAAAATTTTTAACAAGCAATTAAATATATAATATTTTTGGGTTATTTTCAAATTTTTTAATAATTTTATAAAAAAGGATTTTAAAATAAGCGAGCTATTATATATTAATAAAATATACCGGGAATTTTTTATTTTTAATAATAAATTTCCCTTTTATAAGCAAAAATATTTGCTAAAAATTCCCGCCTGGTAAAAATTGGAAACCGGAATTATAATTCTTTTTTTAAAAGCCTTTTTAAATATAATAGGAAATTTAAAAAAAATAATAAAATATTGGTGGCAAAACCCCAAAAGTAAATAATATTATAAATAAAAAATTTAGTAATGCAAAAACATTTAAAGGGCACCTATTTTTTATATGAAAAAATATAATTAAAAATAGCCATAAAAAAACAATTATTAAAAAGAGCTGGGGAATTTAAAAAAACCTAAATTTAATAATAGAAAACACAAAACTAATATTTAAAAAGGCCTAAAACAATATTGCAAAAAAATTAATTTCAAAATTTAATATAATAACGCACAGGCCGCGCGCAATTTTGGAAAAAAGGGCCAAAAAGCTAAATCCAAAAAATTAGTTATTTAATATAAGCCGCCGCTATATTAAGCTATTAATTAAAATTTATAAATTAGCGGGAAAAATAATAAGCTAATAAAATAAAAATTTTAAAATTTTAATAGCTAAAAAATATAAAAGCAAAATAATATAGCATTAATTAAGCCAATAATAACCGGCAAATTTAAATACTAAAAATAAAAAACATTATATAGATTCGAAACCAAGGCTATAAATAATTATACAAATTATTAAACGCGGATAAAAATAACCAAAGCAAAAAACGCAATTTTTTTTTTTTTATACTAATGCGCTAAATAATTTGGCTAGCAAATAAAGCCTTAAATTAAAATAAGCCCTAAAATAAAATAAATAGCCAATTAAATATAAGCCTTAAATTAAAATAAGCTTTAAACGAGCCTTAAGCCTGAAATTAAATTAAGCCTTAAATTAAATTAACCTTTAAATTATATTAAATATTTAATTAAATTTAGCCTTAAATTATATTATAATTTTAAAATATATTGGAAATAGAAATAAACGCTATTGATAAACCTTTAAAAAGCCTTAATTAATTAATAATATTGCACTATATATAGACTTAAAATTATATTTAGCTATTTTAAATTTTTTATTAAATCATTTTATAATTATTTAAAAAATAATTGGCTGTTTTTAAGCTATATAATAGCTTAATAAAAAATTGCTAAAATAAATATTATAATTTAGATTTTTAATATATATATAATATCGCTAATTGGCTTATTTAAAAAGCGGATATTGGTACAAATTAATAATACCAAAACTAACCTTACTATTATATAAATTCAAAAATATTATATTGCAAAATTTGAAATTTATTATTAAAATTAATAATAGCCTTTTTGTAATAATAAGGAAATAAAGCAATAAATAAAATAAAGAAACAATTTATTGAATACAAAAAACGTTTTGCTATTAATTGGCCAAATTTATAATCTTAATTGCAAAAAACAAAATTTGTTTTAATATTATTTTTGGCAACGAAATAAATTGCCGTCACTTTAAAAATAGGCTTTTTAGCCTTGGCTTGGCGGTTTATGAATTGCTTAACGGGATATTTATATAATTAACTAAATACTTATATTTAAGCGCTTTTCCCTACTTTTTTTATATGTTTTAATTTATTATTTAATTGTAAATTTCTATAATTTTCTAAATTTTAAAATTATTAATCCGCTTTTTTTAAATTCTAATTTTTTAAATTCTAATTTAATTTTTTATTATTTGCGCTAATAAAACTATTAAATATAATATTAATTATAAAGCAGCCATTACAGGATTTATAAATAAAATTGTTATATTTAATACCGTTTTTAGAATTTTAAGCCGCCTAAAAATATGGGAATTTTACCTTGTTTATTAAAAACCAGATATAAATTATTTTAACTATTTGCAATAATTTTAAAAAGAATTTAATATGCCTTTTAATTAATTTTAAATTATTATATATTAATTTATATAAATTCTGGTTATTAAAGTTTAAAATAGAAAATAATAACCTTTAGGCTAATGTTTTTTAATTTGTTTTTTATATTTATATTAATTTAAAGCAAAATTTATAAATAAATAAATTAATTAATATATTAAGCGCAAATATATGCAATAGCCTATATAGGCAATCTTTTAAAAAAGGCTTTAAAATAAATTTCCGATTTATAATTTATATTCTCCCGAATTAAAAAAAATAACCCTTTTATCCCGTTTGCCGCATTTTTAATAGCTATAATTATAGCAATTGCTATTAATTTAAAATTTCAACTAGCTGCAATACCGAAAATTTAAAAAAAATATTAGCTAAATATATATAGCCTTATTAATATATTTCTAATTTAATTTGCTAACCCCCTTTTTAAAAAATGCTTATATTTCGCCAAATAACCCAATTAAAGCAAATAATTTATATAGCTAATTTAATTCCAAAAGCAACCAATATAAAAAAAAGAGTCCACGCTTTTTTTATAAAAAAAATATTTTTAATAAAAAGAATGCACCAATATTAAAGCGTTGGCGTATTAAATTCCAGATTTTTACTAAAAATATTATTATTTTAAATAATGCTTTTTTAAATAATACTATTATTAAAAAAGGCTTTAATATTTTTAATGGGGTTTTATATTAGTTTACTATTAATATTCGGAAACTATAAATACTAATATTTGTGCTATAAAAATAATTTTTATAAATATTTGGTATAAATTATTATATTTGCTTTTGTATTTGCTTTATTATAAAAAATAATGGTATTTGTATTTGGTATATTTATATTGATTCTTTAATTTAAAAGCTTTATTATATATTAAAAAAAATTAAAAAAAAAATTAAAAAAAAATTAAACAATTGTGAAAAATAATATTTAGCTTTATATAGTTTATTTATTTATTTATATTTTGCAAAACAAAATTAATAAATAAAGAAAAATATAGCATAATAAATTAGGCCCAATTGTTTTACCTTTATAATAGTATAAAAAAACATTTTATTATTTCCTATTACCCCTTTTTTAATAGCAAACCAATTAGGAAAACGCCAATTAAAAAAATTAAACGCCTTTTTATTTTACGGTTTTTATTTTTATTCCACCAATAGCATTATAGGTCTTTTCCGCATTATAAATTTATTTATTAATTTATTTATTTTAGCTATATATATATATATTATATTTAAACCACCTTTTTTAGCTTATTCCTATACGCTATTTCTTTATTTAATTATTTTATTTTGCCCTTTAGCGCTATATATATATATATTTAGCTTTAATATTTATATTTTATCCGCCTTTTTCTATTTTAGCATGCTCTTTTTTGTCCTTTTTTTCAATAATTTATTAAATCTTTCCAATAATACTTTTACCTATATATAATATTCTTTTGCTGTCCCAATATTGTTTTTAAATTATAAAAGATTTATTGCTTGCTTTAATATTATATTTGCCCCCTATTTTAATTTTTTAATAAATATATTATTATTAGCTATAATATATTTTCTTTTGCTAAATATAATAAAATTAAGCCCGCCCTTTATTTATATTAACCTCGTTAGTATTATAATTAATATTTTTATAATTAAAAGCTGCTTAAACATCCAATTGCAAATTATTGCTATTTAAATAATTTTAATTTTAATTTTTAAATGTTTTAAAATAGTATAAATAATGCCTTGAAGCTTAGTTATTCCGTATTAAATATATATATATTCTTCTTTTGCTAAACCCTGTATTTTTATATTTTTTATATTTTTTACCTTTAATAAAAAGTGCTTATTTATACCATTAGCAAAAACAAACCCTTTTATTATTTAAATAATTGTATTAATTAGGTTTTTATATATAATGCTTAATGTATATTTGCGGTTTAATTAAGGCTATATTCCGAACTCAATAATATTTTGTATATAATTAAAATTAGTATTAAAAAATATAGCCTAAAAAAGCGCCTCTGTTTTAAAAATATTAATTATATATTTATAAATACCAGAAATTAAAATATTTTGCTTATTTTAAATATAAATTTTTAAATATTTATATTTTTAAAATTTGCTTTATTATTTTTATTTTCTTTATTATTAATTAGTATTTTGTTTTTTTTTTTCGATATAATATTATTAAATAAGCGCCGGCTAATTAATTTATTTTTTAAAAAAGGGTATAAAAATCGGGGTTAATAATATATTTAAAAGCTAGGGTCCGGTTTAAAAGGGCTCGGATAATATTGGGATATATTATATATAAAAAGTAAAGCAAATATTTATTTTTATTATCATCTGCAATTAGTTTTTTATAAATAGACTTTATTAAATTATTTAAATTTTCTTTTAGCAAAATTGTATATTGTTTTCGCCAATTAATTATATTTACCAATATTAGATGCTTTTAAAAAGCATTTCTGATTTAATATAATAGGCAAATTACTATAATCTTAATTAAGCTTTATTTAAGCTGGCAATTGGGCTTATAATTAAATTAATAATTGGGTTTATAATAAGATTAATAATTAGGCTAAAAATTCTGCTAATAATTTATAAAAGTTTTATAGATTTTGGTATTTAATGGTTAATTGTATATTACTAAATATTGCAAATTGCTAATTTAAAAAAGGCTGGTAAGGAATTGTTTTTATAATATATATTTTAATATATTATTTAGCAATATTACCTAATATATGGTATTAATTGTATATTTACAATTATATTATAAGGTTAGCTTTATTTATATAATGGTTAGGTTGCAAATTTTAGGGAATTTTTTTTAAATTTTAATTAAAGGCGGCAAGCTTTGGACTTTTTAATTATAAAAAAACAATTCCTAGTTTTATTTTTATTTTTATTAAATAATTTCGGGCTTTTGCATATAATTTTGGACTTTTTATACCTAAATCCTTTTTAAAATATGCTATAGCAAGCAAAAAAAACCTTATTATGTTTATTATTTAGCTTATTGCCATTTAATTAAAACCGCCCTTATTTTCGCTTATAAATATTTTGCCGCTATTGCCTATTTTGCTTGCTTTATTATTGCCCTTTTTATTATTTTTACCGCTATTTTCGCTTTTTTTTATTGTTTTTTATAATGCTTTTGGCTATTTTATATTTATAGATTTTAAAAACTATAAATTTAATTACCGAATGAAGGGCCAATTTGGCCCAAAAATCGCTATTATTATATATATTGGGCATTTTTATATTTTAGCCATTATAAATTATTTATTTAAACGGCGTTTTGGCCTAATTTTATATGAAATAACATATAGCAAATATAATTATTTTAAATGGCAGCCTATTTACAATTTTATATTTAATATAAATGCATAATTTGCATTTATTGCCAGCGGAATATAATATAATAAATGGTTTTTTTATTAATTTATTAAAATACTTTATAATATAATTGGGCAATATTTTAATAATTAATATAATTTGTTTTTCTTTTTGCAAATGGGCTTTATATTAATATAGTATGCAATTGTATTATAATAAATTAAGATTTTAATTTTTATTTATAAAATTTATAAAATTCCATTAAATAAAGCATTAAAAATATTTGTAATATTGTTTTGCCGTTTATATTAAAATTTTAAATTATTAAAAAATGTGGAAATTAAGCTTTTATTAAGCTTATTTTTTCCCGTTTTTAATATCCTTTTGCTTATATTGGTTTATAATTTATCAATAATTATTAATATAATACGCGTTAAATATAATAGCTTTATTATATATTTTAAAATTATTTAATTAATTTTTAATTATTTTATATTTAATAGCAAGCCTATTACCAATATAATATTAATAGCGTATATATTGCTATTTTATCTAAAATTTAAAATAAATATAAATTTATTAACCTTATTTTTATTGGTATATATGCTTAGGTCCAATTTTATTAATTATTTATTTTATAATAGAAATACTTTGCTAAAAATATCCAAATATTATAAGGCCATTTTTTAATTACCGAGCTTAATATTTAAAATAGCTTTGGTAGCAATGGTTTAATAATAGGGATTAATCCGATTTATATATATAAATCTTTTTAGCCTTTAAATAGCATTGTTTTTAAATTTATAAGGGGTTAAATTATATTTAATACAAAGATTAGCAATTGGTATAATATATATTATAAGCAGCTTATAAACAATTTATAAAGTTAATAAATAATTGGCTAAATAATAAATTATGCTTTTATAAATAAAGCAATTTGTAATATTATTAATATAAAATTATAATTTATAATTTAATATATAAGCAATAGGCCGTATATATTAAAAAAAAATGGTATATATATATAAACAGGTTGGCTAAATTATAAGGAATTTAAATTTATATTATATATTTTATTTAATAAATTAATAATTATATAATTTCGCAATTTAAAATGCATCTATAATTTAAATTATAGTATTTTTAGCCTTTCAAAAAATAATTTAATTTATAAAAATATATTAAAATTACGGAATATTTTATAAAAACTTATTTGGTAGGGCTTTTTACATAATAGTAAAAAATACAAAATTAATTAAATAAAACAATACATTTATTATTTGCTATTTTAATTAGCTTAAAAAAAGCAAACGGGCGAAAAAAGCGGAAAATAGCACAAAAATAGCCTAAATAAAGCATTATAATTATAAATTATTTGTGCTTTAAATAAGTTTTTTTCCGCTTTTCCTGCTTAATTAAGTTTTTGCGGGCCCTTTTAAATATGGAAAATAACTTGGCCTTTTTTTTAATTGCCTTTTTTTTCGGCCTTTTTTCCTTTGCCCTTTTTTTTATTAGCTCGCTTTTTCTTTTTGGCCTTTTTTTATTATAGTGGTTAAAAATAAATTGGCAAATGGGGGTGCGTTATATATATTCCTCAGCTATAAAAAATAGCCGCTGCCCTTTTTAAATAAAAATGGCAGCGCCTAAATATAGTGCGCTAAAAGCCTTGCTTAGCTTTTTTAATAAACAGCGCTTATTTTTTGCATACCTTTAGTATACGTGCTTTATAAAATGCCCGTAAGGCGCCCTTTTCGGCCCCGTATAATAATTGCCCCCCTTTTTATAGCTCCGGGCCCTAGAGCTTCCGAGTGTGGACTTTTGCTTTTTGGTGGTTTGGTATTTGGCTTTGGTTATTAATTTCGGCTTTTTATTTTAGCCGCATGAATTAATAGGCTTTTATTGGTTTGCTATTATTAATAACCACCTTTAAATTTATTATTGCCTAATTTTTAAAGCCTTAATTTTTAATATATAAATTGCGCTATTTATTATTGGATTAATTTTAAACCCTTATTTAATTATTTTTATTATTTTAAATTTCCATTTTTTTATATTAAGGTTTATTAAGGTTTTATTTTTTTATTGGCTTTATATATATTATATTAGCTTTCGTGCATGCCTTTTTTGCAAATGCCGAAAGGTTAATATAGCGGCGGCTTATTTTAAATAATTGGTTTTAGGGTTTTTTTAATTTTTTGCTTTTTTTTTATATGCGCATTATATGCTTACTATAATAATTGTATATTAATTTTTGGTTGCATTTTAATATAAATCTTTTTTTTGGCTTTTTTAGCAAATTTTAGATTTTGTTTTAATATCTTTTCCTTTATAACAATTATATTGAATTTTACCAAGGCTTTATTTATATAAAATAGGCCTTTTTATTTTTATTAAATTTTTATTATTATTGCTTTTATACGGGTTGTTTAATATATGCCTTTTTAATATAAATTAGGCCATTTTTATGTTTCTTTTTTTTAATCTTAATATTATAGCCCTTAATATTTTTAATTGCAAAATACAAAATTTTGGCGGTGGTTTATTTTAAGCCTTATATAGCAAGAATTTTATTTATAATTGTGGTAATAGTATTAAATTTGCGGTTTTGCTATAAAATTTAACTTGCATTTTATTAAGCCTATATTTATGCTTTAAATCCGTAGTTGCGCTTATTATATATAAAGCTTTTATTTAAACCCTTTTTGCAAAACCCTTAATATTTATAGCTAGGCTATAAATAATTTTAAATGCGGCTATTATTATATTGGTTATAAACCCATTTACCGCGTAATAGGCTTATACCTAGCGTTTTCTTTTTTTATTATTAATTAATTTATTATTGTAGAAATTCCCGCTATTCGAACTTCCTTATTTAATGCAATTTACAATGCCTTTATATTTTACCGCAATTGCTATATTAAAACTTAGGCCTTTTTTAAAAACCAATACGCCAATTGCAATAAAAAGTTAATTTAATTAAAAAATAATACAAAGGCTATTAGAATTTTTTTTGCTTTAAAATTCGTTCTTTTTTAAAATATAAAACGCGCATTGCATTTAAAAATATTTTAGCTGTAATAATAGCCTTAATTAAAATTATTTTCGCGATTCATATTTTAATATATATAGCCATTAATATTTAATGCTATTTAATAAATTTTCTTTCCGTTTTTTTTTCATATATTTAATTAAGGTATAAATAAATTATTCTTTTAATTATTTTTTTAATAATATTTTATTTAATATTAAAAAAACTGGGTTTTTAATAATATAATATAAAATATAAAAGCTATAAATTTAATATATATAAATTAGGGTTTAAAAATATTATAGGTTTTTTAATTTTGCTGGCTGCATTTATTTTATACAGTATTTATTTTAATTAAATTGCTTAATATACAGGGTTTATAATTTTTATTTGCATATTATATAATTTTTAATTAAATTAAATTATTGCCTAATTTCCAATTTTTAATTTGGTTATACTTATAAAATATAGTTTAATATGGCTTAATTTAAAACATAAAAAAAAAAAAAATAATTCTATGCTTTAAATATTTTTATTTCTGTTTTTGCTTAATATTGCGTATAATTAAATATTTCCTATCTAAATATAAGACTAATATTGGCTTTTTAGCATTTTTTTTAAAACCTGTGCCTTTTTTATAATTTTATTATTATTATTATAATTTAGCTTTAATATTTTTTAATAAATTTGCTTAAAATTATTAAGGCGTCTTTAAGGTTTTTTTAAGCCAATATTTAATTTTAATTTCGGCTTTAGCTTTTTTAATATATGCAAAATATAAGCTAATTGTTTTTGCCTTTTTTATATATTACATTCTTTTCGATTTTTTATTTTTAATTATTTTTAAAGTTTTTAAAATTTGCAAGGCATAATTTATATACGCTATTTTAAAATGCTTTAGCAAATTTTAAAAGGCTAATATAAAAAATATTATATAACTTTTTTAATTAAAATCCGAATGGAAATTTTAGGCAATAGGCTTGGGCTCCCATTTTTTTTAATAATAAAAAAGGGGTTTATATATTTTTTTGCTGGCTTTCCGGCTTTAAAGCGCATATTTTTAATAAGAAAAAAAAATTAATCCCCTTTATCAAAATTTACAATTTTATACGTTTTTATACTTTATTTTCTATATTTATTAATAATATTTTCCCAATTTTTATAATAGCGTATGCTTGCTATATTATATTTTAGTTTTATTTTTGTATATTAATTTTTTTTTATAAATTATATAAAAAATTAATGCTAATTTATAAATAATACCCGTATATTATAAAAAAATGGTTTTTTTTAGTTTTTTTTTGCTTTGCATTATTATAGGCAGATTTTGCTATAGCCAATTATATTGCCCAATTTGGTTTTTTATTATTATAATAATATTATATATAGGCCTTTAAAATCTGGTTTATTTATTTTATTTACCCATTTATTTAAAAATAAAATATAATGCTATATTTGTATATTATATAAAATTTCTAATAAAAGGCTTTTTATAATATATTGGTAAATATAAAGCTACAATTAAATATAATAATTTTAGGGATTTTTATAAAACAAATAAGTTTATTAAAAATAATTTTATTAAAAATTGCGTATTAATATTTTTAATTATATATATAAACCGCATAGCTTTAATATAGCAGTTTACCATTACCAAAATAATATTATATATTTTGCTTATATATTATAATTTGGGCAAGCTTATAATAAAATTTTATAATAAATATATTTATAATTTATTCGCTAGGGGCAAAGGCTATAATTAATTATAAAATATATATTAGGAGATTTTATTTTGCTAGTAAATATAGCAATTATATATATAATTCCGTATTTTTGCTTTTATACCTGGCTAATAATACTTATAATAAATTAAAATTAATATTTGGTTTATTTTAAAATGGCTTACCAATTTGCTATTATAATAAATATATAAAAGTTTATTATATAATATATTTATTGCAAAAATATATAATTTGGTTTTTTTATATAATATACCATTTTGAAATTGCTATTATTTGTCTTTATATAATACAAATTATTTTTATATTTTTGCTATATATTTATTATGTTTTTAAGCCTTAAATATAATTATAAAGCTTGCCTTAATTATTTCGGCTTTTGGGTTTTTATAGCTTAAATAAAATATAGCTTTTTGCTTAAAACTTTAAATTTATAATGCATAAATAGAATATACAATATTACTTTCCCGGCTTAATAATTTTAATTAAAATATAATTAAATAAATAGCAAAGCTTTTGCTATATAATAGGTAAAAACCTTTTTAATAGTTTTAATTAAGTATTTTTTATTATTCTTTTATAATTTGGCCTATAAAATAAAAAATTAGCGGGGTTTCTAATTTTTGCAATATATTAAATATTAAAATTATAAAATTCTAATTGTATAGCCTATTTTACTTAATATTTATTAAGTGTTTTTATATTTATAAAATAATGTAAATTATGATAATTTAAAAGCATTTAAATTTTATAATATATGCATTTAATATACTACCTTTAATACTAAATTTGTTTATAATTATAAGCAGTTTAATATTATATATTTAATATATTAATTTTGTACTAATTAACTTGCAAAATGAAAAGGCTATTAAATGCCAATAATATTGTATTAAATTATTTAAGTTTTCAAATTGTTTTAAAATTCCTAATATTGCAAATTTAAAAGCATTATATACAATTTGCAAATATTTTATAAAATTAAAGTATTGCAATATTGGCCTATTTGTAAATATATTTTTAATGCGTTAAAAGGCCTTTTATATTTTTAAAAGCTATTTAAATAAGCCTTTTTATTATTATTTATATTATTTATAAGCAAATTAGTTATAAATAGCACGATTTTACTATATTTTAAAATAAACCGCTTATAAAAATTGGCTTATTTTAAAAATAATTGCAATTTTATATATATAATTGGTATAGGCCATTTTTAAATAATGCGCGTTTTTTCCGGTTTATATATATATTATATTTTTTTATTATAAAGCCTAAAAATAAAACCGTATTTATTCCGAATTTATATTTGCTTTTTTTTATAAAAAGAATATTTTTATAGCTTTTTAAATACGGCTTTTATATATTTATTATATTTATTGGGGTTTTTAAATAAATTAAAATATTATTAAAATGAAGTATTATAATAACGTTTAAAAACTCTCTAAATGCTATATGTATATAGGCTTGAAATATAATCAACGCATTTGCCAATTTAAATGGCATTATTAAGTATTTCAAATGGCTATATTTTATATAAAATACCTTTTTTTATATATATATAGATTTTGTGGTACATATTTTTAAAATCCAGCTTAATAAAATTTTTGGCTTTTTTTAATTTAGCTAGGAATTTATTAATTAAAATAAATAAATAGCGATTTTTAATAAAATATTATTTAATTTTCTATAATTAATATATAGGCGTAAGCCACCATTTCTTTTAAATATAAATAATATGAAAGCTTTTGCTAAGCTTTTTACTTTATAAAATTAGCCTTTTACTAGCGCGTTATTAAAATATTTCTTTAATATAATTAGCTGTTTCTTAAATAGCTTATAAATAAATTAATAAGGTAAATTTGCCTTGATTTTTATAATATAATTTTAATTGAAATATATAAATAATATACCAGCTTTTATTGTATTAAAAATATTATTAAAATAGCTTAGTTTTTTAAATTTTTTGTATTTTAATTTTTTGCTTTAATTTTAATGCTTGGTAATTTACAGCCTTAAAAATATATTAAAATCCAGTTTTCTTTTATTAAAACTTTAATATTTTGCCCAATATATATATAATAGGGTTTTTCTTTAAATTCATAATCTTTTTTATAAAGGACAGCTTTTTATTTATTTTATTAAATGCTATTTTATATAATTTAATATTATCTTTCTAGCTTTTATATATATGGTATTTTATATATAATCTTTTATTTATTATATTTAAAATCTAAACTATTGCGCCTAGCTGTTTTAATTTATTTTGCTCATTTTAAGCAATAATTTTATATTTAATTTGGCATTTATAAATAAAGCTGGCCTTAGCCTAATTATAATATTTATTGCCTGTTTATTTAAGCTAAGACATATTTAAAAGCAAATTATATAAATATGCAAATATTTTATATATTTAGACACTTTGGTTTTTTATATTACCCTTACTATTAAAAAGTGTAATAAAAATTTTATACTATTATTTAATTTTTATTTAATTTTTATTAAGAGAGCGAATTTATAAATATTATATATATATATTACCAAATTCGCTATCCAAAGCCCTAATCGCAAAACTAACCAGCGCATTAGAAACTAGGGGTAAAATGCGGGAAAAAAAAAAAACAAAAAAAAAACAAAACACAAAATAAATAACAAAACACAAAATAAATAAAAAAAACATATAAAATCAAAATAGGGTTAGGGTTAGGGTTAGGGTTAGGGTTAGGGTTAGGGTTAGGGTTAGGGTTAGGGTTAGGGTTAGGGTTAGGGTTAGGGTTAGGGTTAGGGTTAGGGTTAGGGTTAGGGTTAGGGTTAGG